>JAJQOW010000284.1:0-139470 GCA_037975125.1 Latrodectus hesperus
GTTATAGGTCTTGGAAATCACACTTTGTTAATATACAATGGCTTTTGCTACTTAAGATTGTGTCCCTCTCTATCTGACCAAGAATTCTTCAAGCTTCTGATTTGATTAAATGATTTTATTGAGGCATCGCACTCATCGAAACAACTTGGCAGCTGAAGCTCAATCATTCCTTTCTTCTTTGTCTAAAATTATATTCAAAATAAAATCTAATTAGCTGCTACTAAAGCGCCATCTTTGACGCCAAACTTAAAATTTGCATACTGTAAAGCTTGAAAGTGTGAAAAATTGTCACTAGTATGTCTTTATTTTTATTTTATGGAAGGAAATTTCTTATGTCATCATTTTATAAAAGACTTAAATAATTCTTAATTGCTTAGAGCAGTTTATAAATCTTGATAAAAGATACAATGTGAAAGCGTTATGTTAAATATACAATGTGAATTCGAAACAATGTGAAAGTGTAGAGATATAAAGTCTCTCAATTACTTATTTAATTATTGAGAATTACCTCAAGTTGCTCCAAAGAATTATTCTGATAATTAAATCTGTTATCTCAACATTTGTGTCATCTCAACAAAGTGTTGTTTTTTAATATTATAAATAATATGTTCAACAAATTTTAGACCACATCAGAAATCACATTTATTCCGTTTTCTTATTTTTTACTAATATTATTTGAATTTTGGCATTTATTGATTCAAAGGTGTTAAATGTTTAGTTTATTTAACAGTCTTAAGCTTGTTATAATTTGTCTCTCGCATTAATTTGATTAATAATCATTAATAAAGAATCATATTTTATGAATTTATCTGAACTCAAATAAAATAAAGGACAATTAACTTAACAGAAATTAATCAAGTTAAAGAGAATTTTTAAATCATCAATAATATTAAATTTTAGAAAAATTAATAAAATATTAATAATTACATATATTATCATAAATTAAATACAATTAACTAAAATCTGAGAAGTTACCTATGGCAGACTTTAAAAAATCTGTATATGGAAATATGCTTTTAATTATTTTATGGAAAAGTAGTTGTGTACGTGTGTATAACGAATTTAAATTTCTATTTATTTGAGAAAAAAACCATAATATATTATTTTTATTATTTTTTATCATCAAATATTTCATCTAGAAACATTTTCCAGGCAAACATTGCCAACATGACATTTATTTAACCATATTTTATCAAATACTTTTCAATTGGTCAAAATCACAATTTTGTTCAAACAAGAGAGCAAAGATTTAAACATTTAGAGATTTATATCTGGTCATATGGTCTCCAGGTGGCCTTTCAAGGCCAATTGCTTCTAACCTTTTTTTTCTCAAACTATTAGTGTATGGACTGAAAAAAAAAACTTTTGAGATTTGACTTGCTTCCTAAAATCACTTTTAATGCTTGTTTTTACTGCATTTTTTCTTGGTCCTATCCCCACTTTTTCTGTTAAGGCTCCCAAGGGACCATGTGGCTTGAGGAAGCGTTTCTGTGTAAAGTCCCGCTTTACGAAAATAAATTGAGCCATAAAAATGTCTGCTTTACTTTTTATCCAACACATTTTGTGCAGGTCGTTTATTCACTATGTCCGGAAGAATCCATTTAGGGGAAACATTGCCCATGTAATATCTACAACAATGTACGGTTCAGGTACATGATTCATTTCGAAATGCTCATTAAAACTCTATAAATATACAGATTCTAAGCTCACTAAGCATACAATTAATTTAAACTTAGAGTACTTAAAGTAATGTGTACTACTTTAATAATAAAGTAAGTTTTGAAAAAAGAATACATTTTTCCCTATTTAGTTGATATATCTTTCTGAAACCTCAATGAAGTAAATGAGTATAATTGCCCATGCAATTATTAAATTAATTTGAGAAATGCTGCTTTAAATCTCGCAATAAGAACAATTAGATAATTAATATCCACACCATTTGTTTCCTGCTTTATATACCAATATAGATATCAAAATGTACAGAAAAAATTCGCTCTTAATCATAATTATACTTTACTTGAACTGAAAAAACTTAGTTTAAAAAATTGAACGTCATCTAAAAATACATAGGGAAAATAAATGCTATTATCATTTGAAAGAAAATTCATTTTTGTAATGTAAGAAGTAGCTTTCAAATTAATATCGCCAATCATACTATTTTAGAAATATTGAAGTAATTTAAAATCAACAGCAATCGAGAGTCATGTTAATTAATTCTAAATAAAATGATTTAAATAATGACTTCAAAGCCTGACTATCTTATTATTTATAAACAGGAGCAAAGATTATACTTTAATAATAATTTTACATTATTTGATATCATAAAAATTAAAAATAACTATCCATTGTTTGTAAAAAAAAATTTAAATTTAAAATTAGTTGCAGAACATGGATGGAGCAATTCAATATAAATATCAAGAAAGTATGATATATTGCCTTGATGTAACACTAAATTAAACTCTTAACCTTGATTACACTAAGCTCTTTTACAATTTTAACGTCATTATAAGTCAATTTAATAAAAGTATAAGCCAATTTTATATATACTTTCATAAATAGCCAATATCTTTTTTTATATATCATTTGCAGAATTTGGGCTAAATGTAACTCAAAGCTATATTTCTTAAATTGTACATAAAATATACTTCGAAACAAGAAATTCTAATCAGAATATCTATTATAAGCAACTTTATTTTACCAAACAATGCTGAAATCACTATATTTATCATTTTTTGATCCATAAAAAAATTAGATGCTGTAAGATACGCTTCTCTGCAAGGCAACGCTGTCAGAAAAGATTTATTTAGCAACTCAAGAAGATCTACTTATTTATGGCACAACTTTTATTTAGGTTTGAATTTAACTTAATCCATCCCTATAAAAATTAGCAAAATGAGAAGAAATATTTCACAGTCGCAAGTCTATTTAAGAGACAGTTTTTCATTGTAAAAATCAAATTTAATAAAAACAGTTATCAATATGACCATATAAAATGTACTACAGTTACATAATTTATTTTATTTAAGAAGTTCTAACTATTTTAATAAGTTAATATAATCTAAAGTCTTGTCGAAATCCCAATGGTAAAATTTTAACTAAGAAATTGAAAAACAGGATAAATTTAAATAATAAAAATTAAAATAATGTATTTTAAATCAAATGTTAGATTAGTTTATAAAAGTTCCATATAAGTTCCATAAAATACTGACAATCTATATTGTATAAAACAATTTTTAAAGTAATATTTAATTTGAAATACATGCTTAATATTTAAGCAGTATTGCTTATTAAATTATAATAAACGTAAAAAATGTATTGAATTTACTTATAATCAATAATTTCCTTATTAAAATATTTCATACGAGAAGGATTATTTTATTATATTGCAAATGGTCCTTTGAAATTCCTATTGATATAATAGCTATATGTATTTATAAATATTGAAATACACGTCACTATATCAGTAAAGAATTGATCCAATAAAATGAAATGTATGAATAATACTTATTCCAAGGATTAATTTATTGTTTCAAAAATCTGCCAGATAATGCAACAAAAACTTAAAAAAAATATGTATAGTAATGAAAGTTTTTTTTTCATAAAACAAATTATATTAAATAATTAAAAACAGAATTTCATTTAATTTAAAGAAAACTACATTTAATTCCTAAATTAGGATAAACAAAATTTTATTATAATGCGCTTAAAGAGGGAGAAATATAAAATTAATATTCAATGAAAAAAGTCATTTTAAATACAAATTGTTTTTTTTGTAGTTTTCTATTTGTTTAAATGAAATTATTTAACATTATATCATTCAAATAAGTAAAATACTATTGCTTGTAAAAACAAAATTTAAAAAAAAATTAAATATCAGTATCTTTTAAAAAAATAATGTAATCAATTTATTAAAAAGAGAGTAAAATTTCTTAAGTAACTTTACAAAATAATACATTTTACAAACTTCTTCTTGTTATGTTAAAGCTATATTTCATGTCACTTTGTGTATTTGATCAATCAATAATATTTCGGATATTATTTTCTTCTAGATGCAAAATCAAATGAAAGAACTAGAAGTGATCATTTGAGAAACTCTTCCACAGAAAAATAAGTTAGCTTCCTGCTGTCAGATTCGAGCTTGACTTTCATAGGTTAAGACATTGCTTATCAAGCCCAAGGACGAATCCGAAACTATTACGTAATTTGGTCACTTCCGTTCTCCAAGTTTTGTAGGCATTCTTCCCTCCGAAAATATTAAGGTATCTTTTGAGTGAAAGAAAAGGAAAGCTATAGAATAACTATCTTTCCTTCAAAGTATTCTATCAAATGTTTTTACTTCTTAATTTATATAAGTGAAGACATTGATTTTGTTAATTTCACAAAAGTATTAGAAAACTTGCTGTTAAATGAATTTATTAAAATTTGCTCGAACGAGCTTTTAACTTTATTCAAAATGCAAGAATCAATAGCTTATTTCAATGCATTATATAAATATTAAAAAAAATATTATTTTTAGTGATGCAAGATTTAAAGTCAGAAGCTGCATTAAGTTTGGTAAACTCTCATCCCATTTTAGACATCAATGTGACTTTAGTTTGCTATTTAAAACAACATAAATTTTTATCAAGAAAGATTATGTTTTCCATAGATCTAAATGGCAGCAATTTGTAAATACGGATTTCAATTCTCAATTAAAACTTAATGTGTAAATAATAATTTCTATTTATTTGATTGAACGGATTGTGTAAATTTTACAATTGGAGGCATTATCATATTTCTTTTAAATTGTAAACAGTCAATATATAAATATAAATATAAATTTTTAAAGAAAAATAGTTATAACTAGAAGCATTATTTTATAAATGCTTTTTATTTGTAACATTAAACATATAATTTTATTAGAACACTATAACAATAATTATCTGGTAAATGACACATTCCTTTGTATACTCTCTTAAATAATTTTTAATCGACTAACTGAATGAGTTTAATTAAAATAAACAAAATTCATTCTATTATTTGAAAAGTACTTTAGTAGTCTTCGTGGTAGGAGGACTGTAAAAATAGGAATCAATTACGTGCAAAAATGAGGCTTTCTAATCTACACCTTCAACAGCATAAAACTCACAAAAACTTTAGCCCTTTGTTAGAATCGTCTTAAGTGTAGCGGACTAAGGCAATAGTCGTAAAGTTTAATACCTCTATAAAGCATTCAATAAAGTATGTTAACCGGTAATTTACTTCAAGAGAGTTGAAGAATCAATATCACACTCTGTGTTACGTACCATAATAAAGGTATTGAAATAGTTTTCTTTATTGAGCTATTTGTTTCCGAACGGCAAACATATGCAAATAATTATTCTGACGCACGTAAAAGCTAGATAATTTCGTCTTTAATTACTGATACGCCAGAGTTTATTAGAACCTTTTTGATGATGTTTTAGCATAAATGAGTACTTAAAGTCCACGTTAATCTAGGCAAAGTGGATTTTAGATTAACTAAATATTAAATTATGTGCATTATTTGCTCATTTTATGAAAAACATTGTTTTGTTATTCCGCTTTTTCAGAATAGAAATTTGCTTAAGAAACTCATAAAAATGTATTTTATACGCTAAGTAAAAACATTTACTTAAATTTGTATGTCTGCTAATTATGCATTTAAAAAAATAACTACATGTTTCTTCTCCCATTTAGTTTACTTAATTATGAAAATAAATTGAGGATATAAGTAAAATGTTTGCGTATTAATTTTTAAATTCGACATTTAATAATTATATTTTAGATGGTGTGAGAAAGTTTCTGTTGATGCTTAAAAGACCTGTGTAAAGAATCTTGGATATGCTTACATATGCTTCAAAATAAAAATTTCTTTAACAAAGAAAATCTATTTACCTATATTACACGTAGTTTAAATATTATATAACTAAGGAAAAATATTTCCTTTAAGAAATTTTCAATATTTTGAACTTTAAATTTAATTTAGACATTATTATTAAAAAGAATATTTTCCTTTAAAGATTCTGTACTGTATTTAATAACATTTAGATTGGTTTGTCATTCATTGGATTGGTTCTTACATTTTGATCAGAAAAACTTACTCACCAACGCATTTAAATTAATTAAAAATATCTATGAATAATTTATTAGTATTAAAAGCACAATATTTTATTTTAGTAAAAGAGCGTGTTTAGTTAATGGTTATAACTCAAAAAGCTTAAATATTCTCCTTATTAATTTGAGAGTAAAGTAACTGTAAATCGAAGTTTGTATTCAGTTTAAAGTAATCATGTATAAACGAGCTACAACAGCTTCAACATTTCTTTTCATGATCGTTTATAAACCAATTTTGATGTACATTATTCAAATTTACGATAAATTTAATTTAATTGAAGATTATTGTAATACATATGTTTGATGAATTAGTTATTATTTATGTATGCATACTCACATATTTTATAATTTCATACTTATTATAAAAATTTTAAATTACATAAAATGTAGAATTTCTAACATCTCCAAAGCATGAATTTATTCCACATCGTTATAATAACGCTTTTGTTAAAAGCACGTTTTTAGCCTTATAAAATGTTTTCAAATATCCTATTAGTATTTTTGAGAACCTAATTCAAAGTTTCAAAATAAATTAACAAAATTACATAACACAATTAAAATAACCTGTTTATTTTAATAAACAAGTTATTTTAATTGTGTTATGTTACTTGTTTATTTTAATAAACAAGTTATTTTAATCAGTAAACTGTGTATACTATAATATAAATGTTTCATTTTATTAAGAACGGATATAAATAGTTTCTAAATTACAAAATCATAGGAATCGTCATATTTATCTTACCATTAAAACATTTAAGTTTTATTTAAAAAAAATTAATGACACAATTAATAATGTTACGCTTGTATTAAAAATCTTCTCGTTAATAAAATGAAAAAAAAATCTTTCATAAAATTAAAGTAATTTAAATTAGAATATTTATAAAATAACTTCTTCATATTGGATTTTTTATATATATCATATTTTTTTACATTTCTTAATATGTGTGCAGAAGAACCAGTGTACTCAGATAAATCTTCACAGCTTTCATTTATTTATAATAAATGTTATGTTATGAAGTACATTGGAAAAAAAAAACTTCTTATTGATGGAAAATAAAGCAATGGAAGAAATCAAAACATACGGTATATCAAATTACATGAAAAGTACACCACAAAGACCATTCAGTTTATTTAAGATTCATCTTTCTTTTCCTTAACCAATAAAAAATAAATTTCTTTTTTAAATTACATATTTTTATCAAAGATATACATTTATATATACTTGTGATTTTCTTCTATTATTAAAATATCAAGGAAAATAATAGATATTATATCCAAACGGTAACAGTGCTTATATATTTCAATGACTTTTTTTCGAAACAAAAAATTGAGAAAGTTAAAAATAAAATTATGTTGGATTTTGTTTGAGGAATTGATTTCATAGCATACCTAAAAGTGAATATATAATGAAATTTAATTTATGTTATATAAATAACATAAATATAATGTTAAATAAATAACATGTTAAGATTAAAAATGCGCATATGCATGGCATATATTTGGAGTAATATAAGGAAATGATAAGTTAATGGTAGTTATAATATTTTCTTGATATTGTCAGAAAAATTAGAAAAAACTGAGTAACAAAAATCCAAACTAAAATTACTTACAAAAAAAATCTAATGTTTAAGTATAAGAATGAAATTAATAATCCGCATATGAGAGAAAGAACACGTGAAAGGGACCAATCAAAAAAGACCTTGATTGCGTCATGTACAGTTGAATACAGGCCGTCAACATTTGAACATCTATATACATGCAGCAGAATGTATATGCAAATATATCGACAGAGCTGCTGAGCAAGCTGAAATTGGCTGTTCACCATAACAGTAAATGTTATCCCATGGTGTTTATCAATTTAAATAAAATCTGTTTACTGAAATAGTCAGTACGACATCTTGTAGATAATATATCGATGATTTAATTTTAATTTGAATCCAGGATGTTGAAAACAGTGTTAACATAAATAATGCAGCTGAAAGAAACACACTGCAGGCCACCATAAATGCAACCCCCTGAAGGAAGAATGCAAATGAACATGAAATTTCCAACATGCATTAATGGAGGTGAGATATGCAAATGATTAGAATTTAAGCACAGACACACATCACACGCCCCTGTGACACCATTCAAGTGGTATTTAAGGCTTGGCGAATTCAACGATTTCAAATTCGGCAATTGTTTTTCTTGTATTTTTTAACGTTCAATTATGCCTCGTAAAAATACTTATCATTTTTGATCAAGTATCCAAATTTGAAAGAGAAAGGGTAGTGGTGGCCTACAAAGATTGTGGATTATATTTCAGGGAAATTTGTAGTCGTGTCGGACGAAACCAAACAACTGTAATGTGGATGTGTGATCGTTGGATGCAGGAGAGTACGACGGTCTGACGTGTTCGATCGCTTCCGCCATTCACGTGATGAAAGCTAAATTGTGTGCATGGCAATGACACACCTCTCAGCCACATCACGAACCATAGAACAGCACATCATCCAATGTCTGAGCGTACCATTCTATGCCGTTTACAGCAGAATGATCTGTCCGCAAGACATACATTGCTTCCTCTACCCTTGACGCAGAACAACAGGCGTCTCTTCCGCCAATGATGCGATGAAAAAAGATCTGGATGGCAGAATGGAATGAAATTACCTTTACTGACGAATTACACTTCGGTCTGCAAAGCCACGATGGTCGCATTCGAGTTTGAAGACACTGTGGAAAGAAAATGCTGTACAGCAGCGTGATGCACCGCCACACTGGTCCTGTATCGGTTATTATGTTATGGGACGGTATTGGAAATCACACTCGCACTCTTCTGGTACGCATTGCCTGTACTTTAAACAGTCATTGCTGCATCACCAAGGTGTTGGAGCCTGTTGACCTTCCTTACTTTCAGGGCTTGCCAAACAGCCATATTCCAAGAGGATAATGCGTGACCACACGTGGCAAGCATTGTCCAAGGGTTTTTCGTATATGGACAGATTGAATTGCTTCTCTGGCCAGTTCGTACACTGGATGTTTCACATATAGAAAACAAATGGTCAATGGTTGCTCATCAATTGACCCAGATTACATCCCCACTTGTCACACCAGATCCACTGAGGTGATGTGTGGAAGCTATACCAGTTGATCTCCTGTACCTCAAGAACACATCCAAAGTCTCTTTGAATCAATGCCGAGGCGTGTGGAAGAGGTGTTCTTCAACAATGGTGACTACTCTGACTAGTGATTTTAAAAGAAACCACATTTCACAGAAGTCTATATATTTAATCATTTGATACTTGGTAAACATATTATCTGCAAAATAAATTTTATTGTGATATCGCTTGTCTTTCTTGGTGTTGCAATTTGCGTGGCCAGCAGTGTAATAATGATAATTCATATTTTAATTTCACAATACTGGGGATAACTTCAAATGACAAAACAAATGCTTAAAGATTTAGTAGTAATTATCTACCCACAACTATCATGGCGAACTACTAATGTATCGTACAGTAGAAGGAAGATGGAGGGTCTCAAGACGCATGTAAAAAATCACGGTGTGGGTCAAAATATGTTCATTGACTGAGAATATGGTGCAGTGGGATGTATGGTGTAGGACATTCATTATTCCATTAACTTTGATATCAGTGTTAAATATACTAAAAAATTGAAATTTTGCATTACCTTTCATAGCAATAATTATTTGATCTTTGCATTTGTAATATCTTTTTTATCTTGGTAAACAATTCATTTTAGATTTTAATTCTTGTATACTCAATTTAAATTAAATGAGTAAATTAAAATTGGCTTTGGCTTTCATTTTGCTGTTTTTGAAATGACTCCGCAAAAAAGATTTATGTATAATTAAACAAATGAACAGTTATATTTTTTAATGAACTGATTCACATATAATATCTTTATACGGCTTTTAAAAATGTTTCTCAATCGAGACACAATATTGTACAGATTTTTTTATTTATTCCAAAGTTTAATGAAAACAAAATTTCATATCAACAACTCATTTTAATTTAAAAAATGTAAATAAAATGGTCTCATAAATTTGCACATATTTGGTTTGTTTGACGCTAAAAATGTATTTTCTGCTTACGAGAGCTAATTTTGAATCAAAATATTCACTTTAAAGGGAATTCCGAATCATTACGAATGCCCACGCCAAAATGGAAGCAGAACCCATAACTTGTTGGCTTCCCGAACGTTCCTCATTTTTCTGCCAACTCACCTGATTTTTCACAATTCGTTTACTCATAAGAGTAACGATTATTTTTTATGCATGAATTACAGTGATAAATACTCATCTCTTTTTTTAATATAAATTCACTATTTTTATTTAATGCAAAATTCTTTTATTCATAGTTAAATATTTCTTATACCTACAAAAACCCCTATAGGAATTCATAATAAGAAAAATATCAATCTAATTTTTATAATAATTTAAAATTTTAATGAACTACTGTAAATGAATTATAATCTTCTTATGTAGTATTCGGCAAAAAAGACCATTGTTATAATTATTTTTTGGTTTGAATACTAAAGGATGCGGATTAAATATTGATAAATATAATGTATAAACTTACAATTGGTAGTAAACTAGTAAACCTTAACCTATTTTATGTTTAAAAATGTAATATGAACGCGTGCTAGTACTTAAAGAAACTCCTCTTTACGAAATAGTAATCACGCCTATTTTAAGTTTTGTAAGAAAATAGCATTTAAATGTTTGGATGTAGGTAGTATTACTTATACGGCGCAAACATTTTCCACATGTACAATGAAAAACATCAAAAGTGCAGATAATTTTGCACATTTTAAATTAGTATTTGTTCTTCCAAACTTTAGATTTTTAAAGATTCTAGGATACATGTTCCAGAAATTTTACTCTTGATATTTTTTTTAGAAATTGACTTTTTTAAGTTCATGTTCTTAAACCCCAGCCCAATATATCAAACATTCCGCTCTTTCCCTAAAGCAGATTTTAGAAATTGAGCTTGCATCCGTTTACTAAAAAATCTAGAACGAGAAAGAAAAAGATAAGAGATTGGGAGAAAAAAGATATGCCAACGAAAAGGAAGAATCATTCATATGTTTTTCTTCTTTCCCGTTATGTATTTCATCGAGTTCTTTTCTTCCAGACTTTCTCTTTCCCAGGCACTTGTCCAGTGCCCCGGATGTTATCCCTTGTCATGAAGGGCATTTTTTGTGCCTTAGGAAACACCCTCGGATCGATACAATTTCGATCCGAATTTCTTTGTATGTTTTTCCGCGATTTACTTTTTCATTTTTCTCTAGAGTGATGATGATAAGATCTTTAAATAAAAAAGCTCGGAAACAAAACATGGCAATTATCTGGCATAATCGGTTTATAACTTGGTAGATTGAATAAAATGCAAAGATATTGAAAACGAATACACCTCAAAGGAAAATTTGAAAATTTTATTCTTTCTTTATATTTTTCTTAAAAAATAAATTTTATTTGTATTATGTGATTATCTTTTAATTCATAGTTTTTTCTTTTGCTTGCAAAATAAATATAATTGCAAATAAATTTTAAATTAAATGATTTTATTGGAAATTTAAAAAATTGAAATAAAATACTTTTTCATTAATTTACAAGATTTTTTATGATATTTAAATATGGATATTTTGTTGTTTTATTAATGTAATTAATGTATTTTTTGGTAGTTTTTTCCCTTCCATTTTAATTAACTAGTATTATGGAGGTAACCCAGTTATAAATATCTCAACTTAGTATATGGCAAAACCATTCTGAAATTTAAAATGGTGGTTTTCAATCATCAAAGAATTAACAAATTCTGGAGTTTCTATGTTCAAACTTTAATTGATCAGATTGACAATTAGACATTCTCGCTGCTCAGGTTATCTCAGTAGTGACAAGTATAGATGATAAAACGAAGTTTAAATTCTTAAACTTTGAATACATTGATATGTTACAAAGACACATCAAGTATCACGCAAATTAATGTGTGTATGTAGTGATGATGCTTTAGCATTTTTGAATATCGTACAGTTATTTAATACAACTTATACACAATAGCTTTCAACTAGCTATTTAATAGGTATCATCGTTGACTGAAAGATTTTTTGTTAAAATATTAATATAACAAATTTATCAAATTAAATAAAAGGTGTTATTTTGTATATAAAATATGTTATTGAGCAAGTAAATTGTAAATGAGCTTAAGTACCTATTGAGTCAACAAATAAATTATTTTGAAAAAAATATTACAGTATTCCAATTTTTTAAGTGCAAACAACTCTTTGGGCGGTTTGTTTCTCACTTCCATCAATGATTGGTAAAACATTTTCTGAAAGACCCAACAAAAGCAATCCAAATTTTGTTTATTAATCAATTTGCATATTGTTGAACAATTTTGCTCATCGTTTTCAGATTAAATCTGTGCTCATTTCTACTAAGCCATAAACTATGCCAACTGGAATATTATTTTTGTTGTGTTGTTGCTGATCTCTATTGTCTAGCAGTGCTAGACCAAGTCTATGACATTGCACACTCTCAGGAAATCAGTGATATTATTTTTTCCTGCCCTATGAAACGGCATATATACTTCACATTACCACAATGGCAATTATCTTACGCCCTCACATGTTCTTTTTCTCTAGACGCTTATTTTGGTAGATTTGATATTTCAAAATACATTTATGTTGTTGTTGTGTCTTATCTCCTCCAAATATCTGACGAAGTTAGACAAGGTCCATCAGACCGTTGACCCTAAGGAAATTGAGGACCAGAAGGGGAATAAATATATATAATCACTAGAAAATCCCCCCAAAAAAACTGCATCTCATCTTCTCTTTATGACTTCGTTGACTTTAAAGTGCGTTTATTCTTATCTTTAATGAACACCAGCCTTGAGAAATTTGGCACTGATTGTCTTTATTCAGACAAATAAATACTGGTTATATTCTGATAAGCGTTCGAGAAAAATGTTGCGCAGTCAATAAATAATTACTTAGCATGGAAGGGAGTAATCTTAATTGTAAAAGAGATTCCCAAGCACTGACACATAGAGTTATCAACAATCAAATGCACGAATACGATATACTGAATCCCATCGTTCAGTTGTATTTTATAACCACAGTTGATTTTCATTTTAGAAATTAACTATGCTCACTTTGCACATTACATGTTTAAATATTTATAGGTTGATTGTACTTTTAGTAATTCTAACTGAATTTCTATATAATTGAACAATAGAAAGGATCTTTCGAAAGATTATTGATGACATAAAATTCTTCAATATATATTTGGATTGTATGTACATATGAAATCAAACATCAACAAAATAGTGATGGATCTAACACACTATAATGTGTGCTGGATCTAACACGTGTTACAATTCTTAGAGTCATTACAGGTTACTGTAATAAATTAAATACATTTATCTAATTAATTATTAATATATAAAGAAATAACATTAAAAGAAGCACAATTATTATATAATAATTGTGCTAATTTTTAAAAAATGATAAATTGAAGAAATTTATTCAATAATTTACATTTTATTTTTAAATTTCATGTGAAATAGTTAAATTTCTTGTTATTAAGTATGAAATTTGGTAGAATAGTATTAGGTCTACCAAAAAGTTCTGTCCATTGATCGATAACGATATTGTTAAAACAATATTAGAGCAAGATCTTTTTCAGACAGCATCGGAGATCACAAAAAGCTTAATTCAGCTTAACAAACTATTTCGGATCATATTTGGGAGATAGGATTGGCGTATAAATGTGTGCTACGTGAATTAAGTCATAAGAATTTTGATGATCGAGTCATCATATGCCTATCTCTGTTTGTTAGGAATAAAATCGAGTCATTGGTGATCCTGATGATCGCTGGTTATAATAAGTAGACTATCTACGAATATTTCGTAAGGAAAATGGTATATTGTGTGGAAAAAAAACCTAGCCCTCAAAACTCTGAAACAAATTTGGTTTTAAATAAGACAATGTTGTGTATATGGTGGGGCATTTAAGGACCAATACACAATGAACATTAAAAATTGAGCGAAAAGGCTCAGTTCTGAACAGTACTGTCTGCGACTGGATAATGTAAAGGGAGCAGTCCAAGAAAATGAACCGGAAATGTTCAATAAAACAGGATAAGAAAAGAGTTCCTCAAACAATTGTAGAACTAGGTTGGGACTTTTTATACTATATACCATATTTCATGGTCTTATTGCCCGCCAACTATCCCTTGTTTTTAGTCTTAGAGAATTTTATGAAGGGCAAAACAATTAAAAACTGAACACGATATCAACTAATTTCCATTTTTTGCACGAGAAAAGGAAATATTTTAGAATAATGGAGTACAAAAATTGCCTTTAATCTGCCAAGAAATCAGTGATAATGAATGCAATTATATTACTTAATAACTATTTATATATTACTTAATAATATGTATTGACTATTTTATTAATAATATCTGAAGAAGATCATAATCGAGCTTTATATTTTTAGTACACATATGGTTGAGAAATAAAATGAATTTAAAGGAAAAAGTCCTTAAAATTTTATAAATATAAAATCCTCTTCAGCTTTTTTTTCTTTGCCATTTGAAATACATGTTATAAAGTTGAGTATTTTATTGATGTTGAACTGATAGTCACTGACAACAACATTAGCATATTAAAGTCAACTATTCAGTAGAAATTAGTAAAAAAAATATAAATGGTGTTAGAATCACAGGAATGTGTTAAAAAGATACTTAGCTGTCATGGAAAAAATTGTCAGAATATGAAAGCGGGTGAAAGTTCTTAGAATAAATATGATTATAAAATTAGTTATCACCAGTATATCAATAATTCTCCTTCCAAATTAATGTGTAAATTCCTATTATAAATTCTGGGGCTACTGTATTGTATTACAGAGAAACTTCGAATTTGCATGATCTTATAGTTGAGATTATAATCATAATTCATTTTAGGATATGAGTTTCATTTATACATACATAATATTTAGGAAAAAAAACTGAAATTGCAAAAGACATTGTTGAATATTTCAATAAAAAATATTTTCCTAATATTATCATTTATCGAAATATCATTTTTGATAAAATTATAGCCATTGTTCCATTTATGTAATGCTAATAAAATATTAAAAATAAGTTAAAACATAAAAAAATTAATAGTAATGCATTTCACTTCTTACCTGTTTCCATTTTTCACATTGCTTAATATATATATATATGTCACAATATAAATGAAAGTATACTGTGAACAACATGATTTTATAGTGTTAATAATATAATATTTTCTGATATTTGTATCTTATGTGTACAGTGAAGTAATATTGTAACATACAATGTTAGAAATCACAGTCGACCAATGCTTGAGTGGTTAGCGCTCCTAACTTCAGAGCTGTGGATCTTGGGTTTGAATCCCAGTTTGAGCATGCATGTTACTTTCTATCTCTGTTCATTCTTCCGTGATGATGTATGAATGTGGCCCACCTATAAACGGGTTTGTCGTAGTATGGCGCAGGCAACGCTACTCACCTCCGTGACTTGGTTCAAAAGTGCCTGCTGAGTAAGGACAAATGAGAAGCAGTTTGTGGCCTTGTTGTGGCAAAGGGTATGTCACCTTAGTGTCCGCCGTTGGAATATATATATATATATATATATATATATATATATTTCTTTTGTGCAATTTGATTAATGCAAAAATATGGAAATATTACTAAACATGCCTTAAAAATTGCCATCAACAGGCTTAGTATAGCGAAATATGCTGTAAATTTTATATGATGATTCCTAAATTCTTGGTTCTGCAGGTGACACATCTTTTACATATCATCGGTAATTATTGCAACATTTGTAACATGTAATTAATCTTTTGTTATATTTAAAGAACATGAAATGCAATTGAATAAAGTGGTAGAGATAATTTCAAAATATTTAGTCGTTGATAGAAGTTATAGTTATAGAAGAAGTTATAGTTATTAACGAAAACAGTGATTCTTCCAGTACCATGAATAATAATGGCGTGTATCTCAAATTTAATGTTATTTTTAAAAATTACAACACATAAATTATTTATAAGTATTTTTAAACATTATCTACAAATTATCAGAAAATAAATTTTAAAAAATTAAGATATAGAAATATATAAGCCTTTAATATCTGTTAAGTACTTTTTACATCAATAAATTAAATATTATAGTAATAATAAGTTCATTCAAATTAATAACCAAAAACATTAGTTTATCCGTTTAAAAATAATTATTGTAATATGACTCACAAAGGAGTGATTGTATAAGAACATGTTAAGTTGTCAAAAATCAAACTACATAATACCATCATTTTAAGCAAAAGAAAGAAAAAAATTCCATCGCTTCCGCGTTATATGCCAATTTTTTTCTAGTAATTGATGAGAGTAATTCATAAACTAGAATTAATTCCGCCACTCAAAGGAAAATCCTGCAAAGGACAAGTATAAATTACTTACGCTGCTGCATTAAATAAATCCCTGCATGATAAAGTATTTTTTTTTCCTGACAAAGAAATAAAGTGCTGTTAAAGCCTGCTAAATTGTCATTTTATTTTTGAAACGTTTAAATTTTCTTTAGCCATCTATTTCAATTAAATGGTCATTGGATTGATATTCTCATAAACCTGGAACAAACACATGCGATAACTAGAATAAGCAATTGTGAAATATCTCATTTGCATTTAAATAACACCAGAATGGAGTTCTTTTGCTATTTTTTAACACATTGTTTAAGAGAAGATTATACGATGATATACTTTACACCTATAAAATTATTTTTGAATTATATCAAATGGAACACTTTAAGTATGTTATACACAAAGCATATTAGAATAATTTTTATTTTATAACAAATTTTAGTTCAAAAAGTGCAGTAAGTAATATTCATTTCTATTGTAAATGCAAAAAATATTAGGCTTAAAATAATTTTCTTTTCTATTTATAACATAAGATAAAATGAATTATCTTTGTTAAATTTACTTATATTATACAGATATTCTAATATTATCATCCTTATATATTAGGATATTCATAAGTCAATTTAGTAAACTCAGAAATATAAAATTAATTAAACATTTATCTTAAAAAATATAATTAATGTACATATTTTTTTAAATAAAAGTAGCCTTTAGTAGAAGGTATATTTTTTAAAGTTATTCTCTCTCTCTCTTAATAACCTCATTTCATTTTATTATAAATTAAAATAAAACATTGACAAGAGGGTAAAAATTTAGTTGTTATAATATTTTTGTATCATTTATCTAAAAATATAATTAGTTTAACAATCTCATCATATTATATTTTTAAATTTAATTTAGATATTTTCAATTAATACGTTTTGCAGAAAGTTGACTATATATGTATACATACATACATATATATATATATATATATATATATATATATATATATATATATATATATATATATATATATATATATATATATATATATATATATATATATATATATATATATATATATATATATATATATATATATATGTATATATATATATATATATATATATTATATATATATATATATATATATATATATATATATATATATATATATATATATATATATATATATATAATCTATTCAATTGATAATATAATGGAATAATATACGGAAATTAATTTTACTTGATAATTCAAATGTATACTTACAGTGACAAACACCATACTATTTTAGTTATTTTCGAATTCATTAAAGAAAATATATATACGTTATATAAATCATATAAATATAAATTGGTTATGTAAAAAAGGTCTAATTGTATTAAGTATTTTGAAGAATGAATGCTTACAGATATTTCTAATGTAAAAGATTAAATAAACAACAGACATACAGCAGTATTTCGCATTTTGCTGTAGAAAGGAAATTTCTCATTTGAAACTACTTCAGAAACGAATAATTACTTGGTTAATTTAAATGTATTCAATGTAGGTTAACTCTAACTGATGATTAATTGCAGTGGCATACCTTTTCACAAACCTATTTATTCTCGAAAGAACTTTAAAATGTTTTGGAAATTTAAAGTTATTTTTGTGGCGTCTTCAAATAAATTCACAAAGTTCAAAATTTGTAAATAAACAAAGAAAGAAGTATAATTACTAGACAAATGCATTTGAGCATGAAGAAGCAGGAGATTCTCTAATTGATGTCGTAATTAGAGCACTAATTGCCCTTTTTATCCTTTGAAAAGGAACAAATCAGTACTTGATTAAAATATTTTCAAAGACTTAATTGGTGCAATGATTAAAGTCCATGCTGTCCTCACCTAGAGTTGCATTGTTATCCATATATAAATTAGTTTTTTAAATACATGGGAAAAATTATAATTTGTGTTTCCTCGAGTAAATTTTAAATAATCGTAATATAATTCAAAATGTTTTCATACCATTGAATTCATAATAAAGCTTAGATTTGAGACATTTTGGAGATACTTTCTTACATATTATAAGGTAAAATTATGAAAAATAAATATTTTTTACTCAGTTCAAAAAGAATTTCAACACAATATATAAAATCTAAGTAAAATATTATATATTTTGTAAGATATCAAATATTTTGTAGTCTGAATAACCAAGTCATAAAGTTGATGTTTCAAAAAGTTAATAAAATTTCACTTTTATATTTTTTAAGACACATAAACTATATCTCATTCTTAATGATTTTAAAAGTTGTATTTCTATATTTTAATGTAAATAATCGATTCAAATAATAAATCTGTAATTTGATCTTATTGTAAATAATTAATAATTCATATTTACTTGCTCTAAATTGTAAAGTTATACTGGAAGCAATAATATTGTTAAGGTTTGATTCAATAAAAATATATTCAATTCTTCGCTGAAAATAATGAAATCTATCAAAGTAATTTTTCCAGTTTATTCTTTACTCTATAAGAATTGTAGTAAGTGAGAGAGTGAAAGAAAAAGAGATAAAGAAACAGAGAAAGAGAGATTTATTTTACACTTCATATAAATATTGTCACCTTAAAATAAACTTGAATCTTAAGTAGTCATATTTGTCGCAGGTGCATCAGAAAAATAAACTTTGATGATTAAATCTTTGCTTTAGTTTCAACTAGTTGAATCACAGGATTTAAATATTTCGGTGTTATAAGGATTATAGTAATATTTTGAATAAGTAATAACATCATTTATGTTTTAAAACATATTAAACCAAGTATCCGACTTAGTCATAATAATGAAAGGTAAATATTGGGTAGATATTCATCATCACTTCAAAACATAACTTAAGCATCAAAATTTTACCTTTAGTTATCATTTTCCAGAAATTAAAAAATTCAAAAATAATATTCTAATATTTACTACTTCAATATTTTAAAATGAGATTATTTTTTAATTATTAATCCTAAATTAGCATAAATAAATATAAAGAAATGAAATTTATGACACAAGTATCTTATTTTTCCTCTATCAAATATCCCTTATGCACATTTGAAACTAATGGGAATAATTATGTTACTACAATGTTTTATGATAAAATTAGAGAAACAAGTTCAGTATCCCCATACACTTGGCGACCGCGGCGAATTTTTTTGTCGCCAAGCTAGGCGCGCGTTTCTAAACACGGAAAATTTCCCAAAGTTCAATCGAAAAATAAGCATTTCAGAAAATTTAAAAAGGGAAATAAATATAAATAATGGACTTACTTGATATGAAATTAAGGTGACACGCCGATTGGTACATTTATTTCGACATTTTATTCGTTTGTCACCAGTATCACATTTCAGTAAAAAAAAATTTATCTAATTTTACAAAAAAAAAGCATGCAAAAATATTTTTTTAAATATATACATTTTTCAAGTAAATAAAAATAAAACGCGAATACAATAAAAAAATACATGTAAGCAATAAAGAATTTAAATAAAATAATAACACCTTCTCCAAACCCAATTTCCGTTAAAAAATTAATTAATATTTGCGAATCCTAAATTAAATAATAATTTGGAACCCTGAGCAATAATCCATCATTATTATCTTTAATTTTTGCTAAAATATTTTGTTGATATTTTTCAACAACATTTTGAACATGAGACATTTTAAATTAAAACAATAAATAAAGTAATTAAAACATTAAAAAGATAATAAATTAAGAAAATGAAATAAGGAAAAAAGAATATTTAACGGTTTTAAATATATAAAATAAAATATATCATTTAATAAAAAAATATATATTATAAATAAACCAAATAAAAGTAAATAATATAAAAGAAATAGTGAAAAAGAAAAATTTACGATGTTTGGACACTGGTGACAACGTAACACAACTGCGGGAAAACCACTAATTGCAGCAGCAACAGCCAACGAAATTAAAATGACTATCAATTAAAACGTAGAACAAATAGCAAAGAAAGTTCTGAAAAATTTTCGAAGTGAAACTAAAAAAACTATTGCCACTAAAAAAAACACATACATAACGTAAAAATTATTTAAACACGAGAAAAATGGAATCTGGCAACGAAAAAATAAAAAAAGTAACAAAAACTAAATTTGGCAACACTACAATGAAAACAAAAGCTGAAATCGGCAACACTACAACGTAAACAACGGTTACCAGATTTGGCGAGAAATCAGTGTATGGGGATACTGAACTTGGTCCAAATTAGAATATTCACTGAGAGTTTTAATAACTTTTGTATCTAAGACACTTTTTTATTACATTGATGATAATATAACACATTTCCTTAATACTTCAACCTTTGGGAAATCAGATTAAATAAATAAAAAAAAATTGCATTGAAAAAAAATTCATTAAAATACTAAAATTGTTCGTAATTACGGAGAATTCTTTAATAAAAATATTCATTAATTTTATATCTATTTCACAACAAATGTTTGAAAATATGATCGAAATCATTTATCAAGAAAAAACAGTATCAAGTCCATTTAAATCTGTGTTTTTCGAAATACAGAACAAAAGCATTAGCGTAATATTTTTACAATAGTTTAACTAGGTAATACGAAGTTTAAAAGTGTGACACAAAATTTACAGACATTTCTTATATACATATTTTACGAACATAAGCGAATTTGGCGCATGAACGAATATATATATTTTACGTTTATTTACAGAAAAAAAACAACCACTAAAAATGTGTAATGTAAGTAAACATTACAAGTACACCACATGTAAAAACTGAAAATATGATATTCATATTAATAGGAAGCTTCTATTATTCAATAGTATTTTAGAATATTACTTCAACAATCGACATCCTTTTTGTTAATGTTTTCATAAATACTTTTTTTCCTACGCCCGTTCTCTACATCTCTGCCATTAATCAACGAGCAGCCGAATAAAAAAGATGAAGATATAAAAACGAGAATAAGACATCTTTAGTAGCCTCAAAAAAGTCGTCAGTCATAAGCTTTAAAACTTCAGGACAGTTCTTGAAATGAGCAGCATCCATATCATCATAATTGCACAATGGACAACGATCAGAGCCCATTACACCTATTCGATGCAGATGCCTTTGCAGATAGTCATGTCCAGTTGTCACCCGGAAACAAGCGACACCAACAGCTCGTGGTAAGGAGCCATGGAATCTTATTGTTTCTATCAAGCAGAGTTTTCCACTGCCTGTCCATAGCCACACCAGTGTAAAGGGAAACTCTGCCATCCTTTATTTTACTGAGGATTACACTTTTGATGTTACGCAAAGGCAAAGGGGGATTTGGCTGGATCATAAAGAAACCAGTTTTCGCAAGTCTGTCTGCCTGCTCATTTCCAAAAACATAGCAGTTGCTCAGGATCCATTGAAGAGCAAGGCGCTCCTTGATTTCAATGAGTTTATGTAACTTCATTCTGCGAGAGTAGTCTAGTACATAATTATTTTAATTTAGATTAGTAAGCGAAAGAATATCAGTCTGTGAATCAACAGGGTAAATAATTTTTAATCATGCATGCTTTTTAACGTGCCACTTGCATGAGCTATAGCATCAAGCTCACCATCGAAATTATCGCAGTATTCCCCCTCAGGGAAGTTTATATTGATATCTTTTGAATACACTCCAGCACCAGCATTTTTATAGCATTCTCTGCAGAGCCATCTGTGACAGCTTTCACAAATACTGACTTTTATTCTGAACTCTGACTGAAATTCACATTCTACATTTCGTTCTTTCTACGGTTTCTTATTTCATTCATTACACGAATATCATTTAATTCATATCTGCTATATTGCTATAATCTTTGCATGTCTTGCCAACAGTTTCCTAACTTTTTATTACAACATAATCAAATTGACACATATTCGTAGAGATATGTATAGTACATTACAAATTTCTTAATTTCAAAACTTTTGAAGTAAAAATGACTTCAATATGGATGGTGAATATAAACATTTGGATCCATTTTGATGTTGAATAATTCAAAAATGCTATAAGTTTGTTAGCACTAATGGTTAGGCGGAACTAAAAATTTTATGAGCCTTGTTAATGGGCTTCCATGTCTTTGTCGCTCAGAGAATAGTAAAATGGTTGTGTCTGTTTCACAAAAAGCGTGAACACAAGCACATCGGCATTCATAGTAGTTATTGATTCGAAAATCCGGGCATTGAAGTAAACAGTATTCGAAGTTTTCTTCCTGTAAGCAATTTCCTTTACGAAAAGTGATTTAATCAAGTATTGTAAATAATAAAATTTTTAAATACGTAAGTTGTATAGAAGTTTTATGCTGGTTAAAAAAGAATCAATAACAAAATTTACTTCTTAAAATAAAAGTAAAAATAACGTTTGTATGTTTATTTTGATTTATTATTCTATATTGAAATAGTTTATATAAATTTATCATTTGAACTTTTATAGATTTGACGTAACTTTTTATGTATTTATATCATTGATAGAATATAATTACAAGTAATTCTTATGTAATAATATCTATCACAGAAATATGTATGTAATATTTCTGTAAAATTATAATGCACATATTTCTATAAGCGAGAGTTACAGGGAGTTATTTCATTCAAATTGTAAAATTATAATATTTAAGAAATACATAATTGTGTTCACGTATATTGTTATATGAATGAAATAAATTATTTTTATTACTTGCAAACTCTGACTAAATTAATCGTTTGTCAATAAAATAGCTTAAGTTTCCTTTGTGATAAAGAATTTTCATATTCTGAGTATTATTTTTTTATACTTTAAATACTATTCTCTTAAATAATGTCTCCTACTTTTTAATCCTGTAATATTACACACATTTCAATGATTTCTAACATTTGTTCGGGCACTTGGGTGACGAACCTTATGCCACAACAAAAATCTGCTACTCATTTGTCGTTACCCAGCGGGCACCTGTGAACCAAGTCACGGAGGCGAGTAGCATTGCCCGCGCCATACCCACAAACCCGTTTATAAGATGGGCCACACTCATACATCATCACAGAAAAAAGGACAGAGAAACACAAAAAGAACAGAGAAGGAAAGTAACATCCATGCCCAAACCGGGATTCGAATCCGGGACCCACATCTCAGGAGTCAGGAATGCAAACCACTCAACCATCTGTTGGCTCTGATTTGTAACATTTTATATTACAATATTACAGTGTAAACAAAAGAAAGAAATATCAGAAAATATATTATTAACACTATATAAAATCATGTTATTCACAGTATACTTTCATTTATATTGTGACTGCAATAGGTAAGTACACATTTTACCTCTTAAGAAATTTTAAGAGGAACACACTTAGCCGTATTATTGAGCATTTTAAAAAATTCAAAGTACAAAATCGATAGTACAAAAGCATTTGAAGGAGAAAATTGCATCCTCCTAACTGTACGTTTCCTTATTCAAAAAGCGTCTCATGCAGCATTTTCCCCACTTTAGGATTCAACATAAGAGCAAATGAATATATTCAAGTATTCAACTCCATACTTTAGCAATTCATGTTCTTTTACTTCTTTCTGTGTGTTTCTATTATGTAATTCAAAAGAAAGTAGAAATAGGTACGGTTAACCTTTTGACTATTTTACCGGTTAATAAATGAATCTGGGGTGAAAACATTTATATACTACTCCTATTCAAATAAATTTCAGTCTTGTTTACATTTTGAAAAATATTCTTTTCTAATATTAGAGCTCTGTTTTCTCAAGTAAAATAAATGCAAGTAAAACTTTATTTTTGTAACATAATACTTTGTTTTTTCTTCTTTGAAAATAAAATTTAACATTTCTTAAATTGTTGCTTTGATCTAAAAAGTTTTGAAGGGATAGTATGAATAGTTTTATTTAATAACATTATATTAGTAATATTTATTTCTTTTAGTAAAATATTATTTAAATTTAATGCTTAATTATTACTAAACTTTCTTTCTATTAGGTTGGGGAATAAATTCGTAGAGTTTTAACCAAAGACATTTATTTAAACAAAAAACAATAATTATATAAATAAGTTAATCAATTATATATTGGCCATTGCTGTTTACAACCTCTTCCCACCTCTCGACCAATTTGTTGATGAAGTTCCGCCAAACATCGCTTAATCTGGTGTTAAAGAAGTTGTTGAGCCAGTTTTTAAGGACCACTTGGTGCCTTGGGAAATGCGTCAAAAGAATGCCACAGTCAACAAACTCTACATTGACCATCTACACCGCGTGAATGAGTCTTTTCGACTGAAAAGACCCGTCGGCATGGTCAAACCATACTCTTTCACGGACAACGACCGGCCCCATTTTGTACAATCGTCAAAGCTGCACTCCAAGAGTTCAAATGGGAGGTCATTCAGCATCCGCCATATTAGCCGGACCTTGCACCAACCGATTACCATCTTTTCCGCTCCTTGGCAAACTATATGAAGGGCGTTACCTTAGATAACAAAGATGACCTTAAAAACTGGCTCAACAACTTCTTTGACACCAGAACAGGTGATTTTTTGCTGAACGGCGTCATCAAATGGATCGAGAGGTGGGAAGAGGTTGTAAACAGGAACGGTGAATATATAATTGATTAACGTATTGATATAATTATTGTTTGAATATAAGTTTTTGGTAATAATACTACCAACTTATTTCCCAACCTAATATATTTGTTTCAAGAAATATTACTTTTTCTATTATTAGATTATGTAAAAATGAAATACATTATTACTTTATCTTCATCAATTTTTCATTTATTCTTATTTAAAACCATGTTAGAAAAATTTCCTTTAATAGATTCTGAAATATACAGGAATAATATAAGAAATTATAATTTACGCTCTATATATACATATTTATACACATAGTAACTTTTCTTAGTAGCTATTAAGATTTATTTGATATTTAATACACATTCCTAAATAAGGAAATCTATCTTTATGTTATGTAATGAGTCACCTTAATGTGACACAAATCACTATAAATATCTCTCTTAATACGTTTTTCTGTTTGTACTCTAACAATTATTTATGTTTTATCTCACAAGATGAACATCAATCTACTGCATCTTCGTATTTTCTCAGGAATCAATTAACCTTAAGTGAAAGAAACATACATCAATTTTCCGCTATCTGTTTTAAAAGAGTAAGGAAATGGAAGATTGGAAAAAGATGTAATATAGACTCGTATAAAAAAAGAAATTTTTCTTATAATTAAGAAAACTATTTAAATTTAAATTCATTAGATTTGTTTCTTGATTTTTCTCCAAGGATTTATGAAATTAATCAGTAAATAAAGTTAATGAATTACAGAAATTCAATATTAAGACTTATGATTACGAAAACTGGTTTTATTTATTGTTTTGCAGTTTCGTTCTCTGTGATACGAAATATGAATTTTAAATTTTACAAATGAAGTGATATTTGCAAGTTTAATTTCCTTATATATATATATATATATATATATATATATATATATATATATATATGTACATATACATACGGATTTATGGTGGTACGATGTGGGTAATGGTACTCGAGTCCTTGACTTGGTTTCCTGTTAGTAACAACAAACGAGTAACAGTTTCCGGCCTTGTTGCGGTGAAGAGTTAATCACCCAGTGTCCACCATTGTTACAAAACATTGTTAAAAATTTAAGTCCTCCAAGAGTATTTGTAAATAATAAGTTTTTTGTGCCAAAAAATAGTCAATGAGAAATACAATATAAAAATAATTAAATTGGAATTTTAACCGTTTTAGAGCATTTCTTCTAATTTGATAAAATTATAATTCCCATTAATATTTAATTAGTTATATTTTCTACTTTGATTTAGTATTACATAAAAATTAAAATGTATTGCTAAATTCCCATCAAAAACATATTCAAATTTACTTTATTTCGAAGATGATTATTAATAAAGGTATAATCAAATAAAAATGTCCACATTTTGTCTAAGATATTGCATTTAAAATAAAATAAATTAATTTAAATAGTCAACAATTTAATCATTCAAATGAAATTATAGAACTTTGTTGTGAAACGAAAATAAATGCGAAAATTCTTAGTTAAAGATTTAAATAGACGGATTTGTGTCTGTTAATAAATTATATCGTGTCACTTCTTTAGTATTCCTTATAGTCAAATTTTTTCCTTCCTGTCAAATTTTTGCTTTAAAGGGAAAAATTACTACTCTTTACTTTTTGAAAAATTAAGCATCACGTAATGATGTGAATCCTGTTAAATATTATGAATTGTTTATCAAATAAATATAAATATAGAATTTATTCAAATAATTTGTTTTCAGTGATTTTAGATGGGTATTCAATTCCTAGAAAACGATTGTTTGATCCACAGTGAAAGTGATTTATTTCCAATTATGATGAATGATTCAATAGATAAATTGTGTGTATTATTCTTTTTACAGTTTTAGTTTCAAATTATTTTCATAATGGCAATTTTTAGAAAAAAATTTAAATTGCATATGTTAATGGGCATTACACAAACGCACTACAATGACAAAATAATTATTTATTTAATGTTCTATTCACAAAAATTATTTAAACGAATATCTAAGATACATTGCACTTTACAGTTACATTCTATGAATCTTATCTTATAATCAAGATTTAATCTTTCTTTAGAATAAGCTAAATTCATTCCAATGCTCGTAGCTGAGTAAAATCATTCATGGTCAGTAACGTAATAAAATGTTTTTGTTATTGTTTCTGTATTGGAAGGCTAAAATGTTTCGTGTTTTTTTATTAAGAAAACTTTTCACTGATTTAAAACACTATCAAGTATTTAGAATCATGTTTGAAGGCAAACCACTTGTGACCAGGCATTAAATAAATATATTATATTTTCGTGTATAATTTTTAAATCACATTATAATTTACAGGATATTTCTTTATAAAAGCAAATTTGAAAAAGTAGCAAACAATTTGACTGAAATTGCAGTAGTAACAATTTATAAATATTTTCAGATAACTTTCAAGTATGCACTGAATCTTATCCATAGTAGAACGGCATTGGATTTGTGCAGGAATTTTATATATATATATACATATACATATATATACATACATATATATATATATATATATATATATATATATATATATATATATATATATATATATATATATATATATATATATATATATATATATATATATATATATATATATATATATATATATATATATATATATATATATAAATTGTTGCATTTTTGAAAAATACGTAATTTAACATAATGAAATAAGTCTTATTCAGAAAATCGGTTTGGTTCATAACTTATTTATCTTCAAAGTTATAGATGACTAAGGTGTGTTGTTTTAATCAAGGTCACGATTGCATGACAAGTCAATGAAAACCAATTATTAATCCTTATCTTGGATGAGAGCAGGTTTTTTGTGTAATCTACAGAAACAAAATGAAGAAACCGTGACCGGAGAAAATAAATGAGAAACAAAGATGAATGATGCACGACAAAAGAAAATAACTTGAACAATCGTTTTTATATATGATTCAGAATGTCATGTATCAAAATACTTTATCAGAAAAAGAGTTATTGCAATGAAATAATTAAATTCTATCTCTTATGAAAAATATTTTAAGGATGATAGTCAATGACATATCAAATAAATATTGTATGTAAATTTTTAATACAGTTTTAGAAATTTATTTTTCAAATGGATTAACAGTTGCTTTAATTTTCTTATAATCAATTAGACTAAGACCTATTTCATGTGTAAAATTCTGAAAAGCACAAGGAAATATCTTTTTAATACAGTTTGGATGATTGCATTTCATTTCAAAATTTTCAACTAAATTCTAATATTCAACTATAGGCTCTATATTATGAAAGTCTAGTTATAAAATTTTGTTTCTATGGATACAATGCATGACACTATACATAGCAATATCAAAACTAATTTAAGTAACAATTATGAAAGAATGGTGCTAGTAAAATAGCCTTCTCTTTTTGAAAATTCCAATGAATGGCAATTGTTATAACGACTAGAACAGCGTATTCATTGCTTATAGAAACATCTTTCAAATGTTTCATGACAAATATAGGCTATTGGTAGATATAATTATAAAGTCTTCCAAAACAAAACTTTAAATTTGAAAAACCATGATTACATAAATTATAAGGGACATAGAAATTTAACTGCGAAAAGAATATATTACTTCCTAAAGTGACTGGAAAATAAAATTAAGCAAATTTAACACATGCGTAGATTTTAGCAAGGTTATAAAAATCAGAAAGTTTCATCTACAAAAGAAAAAAAATTAAAAGTAATTACCTTTTAAAAAAATCATTTGCTGTAATGCATTATTAGAAACTAGGAGCTTTATTTGCATAATAAACGAATAAAACCATCTTTATAATTATAAAATAAAATAAGACTTAATAATACGATTCTTACACAGTTTTCAGATATATTTCCCCATAACGAAATTAATTATTATCCTTAAGGGAAGTAAAAGAGACTCAGTTTAATTTGGTTGTCACTCAACGGTCATTTTTTGCAAACCGAGGGTTGATTAGACCAGCACCTACGGTTTAAAGTGGATTCCGAACCACTACAAACATCCATGGCCAAGATGGGATTCGAACACACGAACTGTTGAACCGAAGGCAAGAACGCTAACCATTCGGCTGACAGCTCGGCAAAAGAGACTCAGAGCATATAACTTGGACTCGGATGTGAATAAATATAAATATAAGTATCTTTTATTAAAATTTAATCTAATTCATTATGAAATGTGCATTTATATTGGAAAGTAAAATAAAATTATTTATAAAGCATATTTTGTTGGATTATTTGATTTAATGATTATATTTCTTAGTCACTACATTAGGTTGAAGTAAGGTGTTTTCAAAGAAAAGTCCTAAATCTAATCATTTGGGCTATTTAATAAACATACACATTTACATATCTTTTTATAACAAGAAAGTGTCTGTCGAAAACTCAGTATGGTTATGTGGTAGGACAAAACTTTTTAATCTGTAAATTGTTAAGAGAAATATCTGTAAATTGATTCCAGCCACTGTAGAAATAATGGGTAATTCATGTTGCACCTGTCTTTTTATGCGAGCATATCTGTTAGGGTTATTGCAAGGGGTTTTCCAGTTTTTTCTAGCAATACTTGATAACAGCATATTTATGAAAAAAATGGATAGTAATTTATGTAAAATTTCTAAACAAGGTATGAGAAAAAAATATTCATTGACTCAGTTTTTAAATTATTCATTTTAAACTATTCAACGCAATGATGTCACATTAGGTACTTCTATCATCGTTTTAGTTTTAACTAACTAGAACATTACATGTGTCAGTTATAAATCCTAAATTTTATATTCATTATAAAAACAGGAAATACATATGAAAGAAATATCCTAGAGAGAAATTGCAAAAAAAATAACAATATATTTTAATATAAATAACTTCTTAATGTTCCATTTAAAGCAAAACCAACATTCTCTAATACAATTTTGTATTAACAAGACACAAAATATTATATATGACGCATACAATATTTGCATTTTCTGAGTAAGCTATGAAATAATTAAGTTATTAATAATTATCAATTATGAAATAAAATAGTTTTCTACTGTTATTTATTTAAAACAATAATTAATGTAAACTTTAGTTAAAAATTCAAAATGCTTTCATACAAGTTTTATAATTTTATTCTGTAATTCTTCCCTTTACAAAAGTCATGAACCTTATAAAATTTACAATTCAAATATATATTCGAACATAATATAAATAGTATAAATGTGAATTTTTTACAAAACTAAAATAGTTTTTGATTAATATTCGAATTGCAATATTTTGCTTGGAATTTGTTTTGAGTTTGTCTTAAAAGCTTGCAGTAACAACATCTATGAAATGAAATAGGAAATTATGGAGAACTGGTATTATTTAGGTCTGTAGGAAATATAGCAGAAAGAAATCATGACAGTAAAATTTTCAAATTAAAAATATAACCGGTAAGTTAAATAATTTGTCATGAAATATATTATCATGATAAGATTTTAAGTTTAAATAGACAATGGATTATAATTTTTTTTGGATTATAATTTTAAAAACTGATAAAAAATTTAAAAAAACTGAATTTTGAAAAATATCAATTTTGATATTTTTTCTGTTTTCTTTTTAGCATATAAATGTTAATTTCTCTGAGAACTATAGAATTTAAAAGGAATTTTTGAAACCATAAAAGCAATATGTAAATATTGACATGATGAGATTAAATTTAAAACTTACAAATGTTAAACTGAAAACCTTTTTTTTCTTTTTTTCACATTCATCTGTCAAATTGGCATAGCTATACCAGAAAAGATACATACATGCATTTGAGATGTTGTTCAATCAGAATTATATATTTCTTTTCATCACACAAATTTTTACATAATTTTATCCAGAATATAATTCAAGTCATTTATTTGGAGATAGCCTTAAAATATTTATAGAAGTTTATTATATGATATACAGCTTTATAAGAGAATTTCTGAAAATTATAGTATGAAAATAAGAATAAAAAATCAAAAATATAGAATTAATGCATTCAAAACTCTATTATAATTATCATCTGATGTCTGTGCAGTGATGCCATAAAATAATAAAAAGCTTCGTAAACTAGTAAATATATATTCAAATAAAGAAATATATTTAAAAATGAATTATGTGTTTTATATGTGTTATCAGGAAATGATTGTGTTATGATTATGTGACTCAAACGATTTTTACTAAGCGAAAGAAAAATAATTATGTAATTATTATAAAGAGCCTGCATATAATTCATAATAATAGTGCAAGCATATCAGCTAGGTAAATCAAGAAGATTTTAACTTCTTAAAATAACTTCAGCATTTTTCAATGATCAATTATTTATAATATCGATAAGAATGGATTTAGTATACTTAAAATTTCCTTACTATAAATATCATTCTAATGTATTATAATAATGTTTGTATACAAAAAAAACTCTGAATTTGTTCATTGCACTGCATATATGAAAAAACACACACACATATATATATATATATATATATATAAAGGAAAAAAACCTTTAAAAATAGTTATTAGCAAACTTTTGGAAAAATTTATACAAAAACTAATAACATAAATATAATATATTAAAAAGCAAGTTATTTGTTTTTCTAAACATATTAAAAATAATCACCTGTTTACATTCAAATACTTTTCATACAGGATAAAATATAAAGATACAAAATTTAATCATCTGTTTACTTATTTCTTTCTAAATAGTAGAATTAATATAGATATATTTGTATAAAAATATTTTTAATACATACATAATTAAATGCATATGATAGGGATTATTACATTTAAAACATTTAAAAGCTGTTTATTTAAATATTTTACTCAAGTTTAGTTCATCTAATGTCTCCTTCCATTGTTCAAGACATCAAAGTCAATATAATAAAAGCAAAATATTTTCCCACATCACCGTTTACACAAGAGCACCATTTGTGATATCTTTCTCAACCAATAGCTTGATGAAAGTGGAGAAGTTAACTTGTTTTCTCTGGGAAGCGCAATCATGGCAGAAAAGTTAAGAACAACTTGTCACTTGTGTAATTTCATCGTCCATGCTAATACAGTAGGGAATCTTTTGTACCTGAAAAATGCAATAGTTGAGCAAAGAAGGGAACATTTTACTCGAATTCCCCTTATGTTCCTTTGTGCATTGAAATTGCCCACAATTTCCGTTAGCATGCTCATTAGACTGGAAAAGGTTTTCCCTAGAGATTTCGTTATTGCTTTAGTGAGAAATCCCTAATTTAGAAAAATATTAGTTTTCTATGTAATGTCAATTATAAGGATGTTTCAACACATGTCAGTTAAATTGTTTTGTGAATTTTTAAATATTGTTTTAAAAATCCCTAAATGTTTGATGCTTTTGTTTAAAAATGATTTTGTTTACATGCAGAGTAAGTCTCTAAAGTATTAATTTTCTACGCTTAAAACGTAAATTTAATACGCATTGAAATTTTTTCATCTATAATCCTAGAGATATATACAAGCACTTTGATACATTTAAATGCAATTTGAATTTTTGTTATTTATAAACATATTTTAATTAAAGCAAGTATTTATTTTGTAAAATAGGAGACTTAACTTTTTAATGAAATTATTAAAATAAATGACATAGGAAAATAAAACTGTGCAATTCCTGTTTATTTGTAAAGATAAATTAATCAGTTCAATTTATCGTAACCTAATAATTATTTCTGAAAAAGACATGCAATTTGAAATATTATTTTAAAAAAACCTATATTTTGGAAATTATAGAAGTAATATAAATAAAAGTTATTTGCAAAACTTTAATACGGAGTCTGAATAAACATTTTATTATGTACACATGAAATTTATTCAATTGAATATGAAAATCTTTTTAAATTATTTCATTTAAATTTTAAAACTCTTCTATAATGTAATTAATATTTTTTTAGACAGGAAAAATATTTTTATTTGTTTACATAAATTTTAAGCAAATATTTATTCATTTTATTTTTATGAGCTTTGATAGTTTTACTAAAATGTGTTTAATTGAATATGAGTTTATTTACAACAATGAAAAATAGTATTATGTGATTTTTAAATTTTTCACAAATTAATTCATAGTTCGAAACACACTTAATTTAAAAATATGCATATTAAAAATTTCCAAATCAAATTATATTTTATTTAATTTTGGTTACATTTAACTACAAATATTTAATATTTTAAGTTACTTTGCCATTCCAAATTAACGAAAAGTAAAATGTTTTATATTTCAGTATTGAAAATTTTAAATCATGTTGTCTGTTATTGCTGCCAAGTGAATACTCGTATATTCATTTGACAGCAATAACTATTTATCATTAACATTAAATTAGCATAAAAATTATAAATCATATATTTTATACTTTACCTAAATTAATATTTGTACTATATAGAATATGAATAATCTGGACAAACAACATAGTTAACCATAAATATTTATAATTAGAAGTCTTGATTAGCCCCATTGCTTACATTGAAAATAGGACTTAACTCAAATAACAGTTGAATTATATAAAATATATTAAGGAAAGTGATTGAAGTATAAAAAACAGGTTCCTACAAACACATAACTACAATATTGTGACCAAAATAAAAATATATACTATTTTCCTATTTGAAGCTAACTATAAAGATATAACGATTAAAATTGTTACTGATCCATCTGAAATTAAATGATAGAAATTTGGAATTTTGAAATGTTATGATTTAAATAGGACAAATCAATTGAATTCTAAAAATCTTGAATTCACAATTTATTCAAAAAAAATTGTTGAGAAGCAGCTATCTGGTAGTCTTATAGGCATGCAGTTTGCGAAAAAAAGGCACAGTGTTAATAGTTATCCGAAAAATTATTTAGATCGTTTGACGTTACCATTTTAGTTGATAATTGAAGTTATTACAAATTGGAGAAACTATCACACGTTCGTGAATATAGTATCACTTTGATTAGAATTCTGGTAATTCTAATGGAATTTGTTGATATATTTGAGGATTTTATTCTCCTTGTGCCCTTTTTCAATTCTAAAAATAATAGTGGAAAATAAATTAAATTCAAAGCACTATTCCTTCAATTGATGCTTTGATAAATTATAGTTTCTGTAGCAAAAAAAAGAAAAACAATTTAAAATATATCTTTGGATTCACCTAAGAAGAACACGCTAAATCTAAAAATATCACTCATTTGTCTCAAGAAGTGGAAAGGATTTTGCATTGTTGTTCATTTCAAAATATAGTATGCTTAAAATGAATCCATTATGATCCCATATTTATTATTTTCTTCATGCTGTACCAGCAAGTACATTCCACAAACATATTATATTTCTATTTTCAGTTAATATTCTATTAAGAACCTTGCATTCATTTTAAATGTTTTCAGTATTAAAATATGCAATGCAAAATATTTTACTTGATCTAAATAAAATTGTTTTTTCTGTTGTTGTTACTTATCTCAGGTTGTCTAGCTAGGCTACACAACCCCCATAAAACCAAAAATATCTAAAATCTCTAAGACATGTGATGAATACCGAAGAACATCGTCTGTTTAAAAATTAGGCAGGTCAAGATATGTTCAGGGGAGGCCATATTGACGGAACACCAAGGACAGTCTGGAAATGTCCTTTGCCCCTGCTGAAAGGTGATTCCTCTCATGTGCGCACTCAGATAGCGAGAAAAGGCAGTCTGATAAGATCTTGATCTCAGATGGAAGGTCTCACCGGTCTTTTGGCGAAGTACCATGGATGGTTGGGAGGAATTTTCATAAGCTTATTGAATTCGATTTTTGCCAGGGAAGAGAAATCTCACTAGATGTGAGCTCTCCCCCTGGGTTTACTCCCTCTTCCAACGCCGATCTGGCCAAGAAATCCGCTCTTTCATTCCCCTCTACTCCCACGTGTGAAGGGATCCATTAGAAATGCACTGTGTGTTCGGATAACAGTATCTCAAGAAGATTTAGTATGCCCAGGCTAGTTTGGTCTCCAACAGTTCTCCAATTTAAAGTTTTGTCTATTAATATATCAATGATAAAATATCTCGTTGTTAGACGAGTCAATATTTTTATAAAGGAAAAGCAGATGATAAAACAGTAAAAAATTTCAGCAATCTGTAATGTCTTAAAATCAAATAGGACTCAAATTAATTTCAAACAAATGGTACATGAAACAAAATTGTCAATGAACATCGATGAAACAAAATCGTACATTGAACAACTGTTATAATTAGATTTTATAATACAAATTGTTACGCAATAAATATTTTGAATAAATTTTTACTAAACATTGTTTTGAACTTTGTTAAACTCAATAATTAAAATTGTTTCAACAAAAGTATTCTTAATAAAGCAACCTTTCTTTTTGCATTCCTAATGAGAATAGTAAACATAATTTTCGACAATATATAGAGACGCAAAACGTTATTTTTGAAAACATTATGTATTTGTTAGTTAAAATTTTAAATATTCATTTTTATTTTTATATTATACAACTTCAAAAACTTAAATTATAAGACTAAATTTTAAAATTTTTTCTTCAATCATTTCGTCCTTGTTATCATCATTATTATTAAGAAATATTAAAATTAATGAAAAATGATGGGTGCATATTTTAACTAAGATTGAAGCACATTTTGGTGGTGTCTCAAGTAAAGAAGTACTTATGAATGTTAAAAAAATAACATTATGAATGTTGAGATTTAAATATTATAATTATTTACAATTATCAATCATGTTAATGAAATCACTTTATTCAATTTGTGCTAACATGATCATATTACTTTTTGAGAATATATCTAATATAATTCTTTTAATCTGATTATCAATAATTTATATCAATCTTCATCAATTAAATTATTTCGTACATAATTTACTAAATTTATGGAAAATTTACATGTGATTATATGTGTTTGAATAATTATTTCCTTGCCGACCGATGGTTGAGTGGTTAGCGTTCCTGACTCCTGAGCTGTGAGTCCTAGGTTTGAATCCCGGTTGGGGCATGCATGTTACTTTCTTTCTCTTTTCTCTTTGTGTTTCTCTGACCTTTTTTCTGTGATGGTGTATGGTTGTGGCCCACCCTATAAAGGAGTTTGTGGTTGAATGGCGCTGGCAACGCTACTCCCCTCCGTGACTTGGTGCCCGCTGGGTAACGATAAATGAGTTGCAGTTTCTGACCTTGTTGTGACATAGGGTTCGTCACCCAAGTGCCCCCCCCCGTTAGAAAAAAAATATTATTTCCCTTTCCTGTAAAGTTGATTATATGCGATAATAATAAATAGTGAAGTTCTAATTTTCTTCTTCATAAGACGTAACAATAATCATTCATTACTCTTAACTTTACAAGACAATATATTAATGTTACAATACAGGCAAATAATAAAATGTTTCAAGATAGTTTAAAATATATAACGTGACTACATATGCCAAAAGAATGCATAATATCACACGCACACTAATATATATATATATATATATATATATATATATATATATATATATATATATATATATATATATATATATATATATATATATATATATATATATATATATATATATATATATATATATATATATATATATATATATATATATATATATATATATATATATATATATATATATATATATATATATATATATATATATATATATATATATGTGTGTGTGTGTGTGTGTGTGTAATAGGAATACTGAACATATATGAATATTCATTGGTTTACATATATTTAAAACCGAGCAGAAAATATAACGAAATTGAATATTTCAAGCCTTTAAAGAAGCCATCGAGAAGACTTGTATGCTCATGACATTAATATGGGTTCTCTTTTATCAACCACATCTAAGTAATGACTTGGAAAACGATTTAAAAAATTCTCCGCCGTAGTTCAAAAGATATGAAAATCAATTCACTGCTTAAGCACCTATAAAATAAAAAGCAATTGATCTTATGTGAAACATAAGGTATGTTACGTTTTAGTAAAGACTAAAATGCATAGCTACTTCAAGTCCGTTATCTAGTGCCTCATAATTTTCTAAATAAGTTAATCATTTTAAATAGTACAGCATTGTGCACCTTATAAAAGGATGAACTCTTCAAATATAGTATAAATATATAATTTCGTTAAATAATTTATTATTAGAAGCAAATATGTGTTTTAAAATCATATTTTCATAATATTTAAAGGAGTGTCTGGTTGAAAATAAATTAATTAGTGTTCTAATTTTCTCAGTTAATTTCAATGTTGCATAGATTAGATAAATTATGTCAGATAATTAAGTAATAAATGATTCAAAGCTATATATGTCTATAATTAGTTATAATTATGTAATATATTATGAAGAAAGTAGATTTTCTTAGTAATATTTATTTTTACTCAAAAAAGTAAGTTAATTCCCTATTAAGGCATGATAAAATACAATATGAAATTGTTGTATCGATAAGATTTACTTTAGAATTAATAGTAAGATTGTAGCACTTTTATAGTCATAGTTTACATGATGCATTTTATACTTTAAACTAAATTATATTTTTTAACTCAGTTTGAGGAAATGTCCGTTGAATAAAAGTAACTCATAATATTAGAAGACCATTATATGTCATTAAATTTGTGGTACTTTAAAGTAAAATTAAAACCTTAATTGTATATAAATTAGCTATCATTATGATAACATAGTAATAACATAAATAAAAAAGATAACGATAAATTCTTTAGAATTTCGTTACTGTTACTTAGATATGTTTGATATTATCCTCGAAAAATCCAACCTACCTTCTATTAAATAAATAAATAAATGCATATATATATATATATATATATATATATATATATATATATATATATATATATATATATATATATATATATATATATATATATATATATATATACATATGTATATCACTTATATTAAATGATCTTTACTTCAATCTTTAGGCAATTCAGTTTCTATTATTTTTTCAGGCTGTTTCTAATCACTTCTAATTCATATATTTATAATATGCTTTAATTTTTATTCACTAATACACTTTGTGCATATTTTTAAGCTTTTCACCTGAAAGTACAATTATTTTTTTTAATATCGATTGCTAAACATTTATTTTTCATTTGTCTATACTCTTTTAAAATGATATTAATTTTTCCTTTTTTTTTCATATGAAATATGTGACAATATGCATTTCTGTTTTGCTTATTCTTTAAAATCATTATACATATAATTAAAAACTTCAAAAAGTTTCTCGTAATCTTTGATGAGAAAATTTCCAGTCCCTTTAGTTTTTCCCTTTATTCAAGTAAAAATTATTATGCATTATTTTTTTCAATTTAAGTATTCTTTAATGTAATAAAACACCCACACAAACACAGAGACACCCACCCAGCCATAATATAGATTATTGCAACTGCATTATGGAAACATTTCTCATTTCTACATTGAAGAAGATACATGCTATATAAAAACTATCATGCAGTTGAAAACTTTTTCAATCAAAACTATCCCCTATAGAAACCTTGCTTAGAGAAGTTGAACCGGATTTATCTGTTAGTTCCGCTGGGATTAATTTTGGAAATGAATAATGTGGTTTTTCGTTTTCTGTCTGGATTTTCTTATATTTCGTTAAATCTTTTCTTAAAGATTTACTAGTCGCGTTAAGATTTCCAGCAAAAACGATATTTTTTTCAAATTTTTCAAAATTTATAGCAAAAAGTTAAAATATTTTTTATCTGTTTTAAGATATATATAAGTTACTTAGCGCTAATGGATTGGATTTTCGATAAATTAAATTTTTTTAAAGAAATATATTCTGATTAAAAATAAAACTCTAATAAGAAAATGTATTTCAATATAAATACAACAGTTATTTTTTACATTAATGCATCGAATTCAAAAGAAGAATCATATTAAAATGCTTGCGTAATTGTTATTTTGAAGTATATAAATGAATTACTATTCATTCACTAAATAAAATATATTTAGGAATAAAATTTTTGAAAAAAATGTATAAATCAGCACTCAGTAGTTAATATTTTAGAAAATGAGTTTAATAATTTTTTTTATTTTGAATTTATAGCACAAAATGTTTCATAACATACAGTAGTTTACTGTGATGCCTTAGAAGACTTGAAAATTAGCTTTTCTTTTTGCTCAATATGCCATTAAATCATACTTTTCAAAGAAAAAGTAATTAAATTTTTCATTCGATTTCATTACATTTAAATATCTTTATTGTTATCTTTATTGTTATCATTACATTTAAATATCTTATATATATTTGGTGTAAAAATCTAATTTATTAATTGCTCTTCACATTTAGAATAGAATCATTGAATATAATTGGATCAATTGAGCCTTATTTAAGAAATTGTCACCAACATTTTGTTTATTCTCACAAAAACCATTAGACTCAAAAGTTACTTTACGTGAAATATTTGTCATTGATTTACATTTCTTTTAGTCAAAACTTTAAGCAATATTTAGTCAACAATTATTTTTATAAATGTTAACAATATGTAATTTATTAATTTATTATGTTTACAAAACACACTGAGAGGCATTATTTTATCTGAATACTATTAAGCACAATAATAAATAAGTTTAATCAGAAATGAAATATAATTGATATGAGGACATAAAATCATTAATATTAATTACAAACACATTAACATTTATGCTATTATCTATGTTATTATATTTGCATTATCATGAAATAGAGTTTGAAGAAGCTAACTAAACAAATTTAAATGTACAACTAACTATCTTTGAAATTATATCTCACATTTTATATCATGATTTGTGTATAAAAAGCATACACCAACTCTTAAATAATTTTTAATTCATATGAAGCAAGTTATTTTCCACAATTTAGATTTTTCCGCTTGAATTAAAATGCAGAGCACAGAGCTATAAATTTTTGTAATAAAATTCTATTGTGGTGTTACAACTATAAATATCACATTTCATATCTTTTAACAAAAACATATTTCACTGATTCTAATGGAAAACACTTTTGATTTATTTTGATATGAACCCCTTACATTATCGAATTTTATGACATCAGCATACGAAATGCTCTTAAGAATATACATCTCAAATATGTGAACTTATAAATTATTCAACATTAACAGAAACCTCAATCTTTATGAACGCAAAAGTGTAAATTCCCATAAAAATGAGATTTACGATGAGAGTCAAAGAGAAATTTGATGTCAGTTATTTCACCCACGATAGCCAGCAATTCACCCAATGGTTTGTTCTGTAAATATTCAAAAATACATAATATGATGCTGGTCATAAATTACAAAATCTTGGTGATTAAAGTGTCAATTTCTCCTTACTTATACCAAACAAAATTACCAGACTTTAATCTGTGTGAACTCCCTACACTTAAAATTTATTAACATGCTTAAGATAAAATAATGCTTATGCATGATTATTTCTGAATTCAGAACCAACCGTATGTAATTTTTAATTTAAATATGTTAGCTCATAATTTATTTATGGAGAATGATATCTAATATGCATAAATTTGGAATTATTACTTAGGAAATCATAAATTCATTACGGAATTTAAAATAACAGTTATTTAAATAGCACTAGCTGTCTTTCCCTGATGTAACTATACATGTATATATTCATAAAGCTTTTTTTTATTTATTGAATTAGCTTAAACATTTACATTTTAATTTTATGAAAATATTAGGACAGATGAATTATTTTGTGTAGTTTTTTGAAAACATAAGTAAATGAATATTCTGAATTTTTATGGTTCATTTATTTATTACTCGTAATTCAAATTAAATATTTGCATTTAAGTACACTAATTAATCTGTATATTTTGTTGAGTTTACACAGCTTCAGAATAAAATCCTATTGCGTTATAGCAATAGGATTTTATTCTGAAGCTGTATATAGAGTTACAAATTTTACAAATTACACGCTGCAGCATAATTTATACATTGATTTTTCTCTTTATTAATTTGATTATGTATTTGAAAGTATTTAAAACCCGGTGGCTTACTGGTAGCGATACACGTTCCCAAACCCAGATCCGAAGTTTGATCCACGGTCTAGACAAGGTCAACTCATTCTTTCATCCCTTCAGTGGGTCGATAAACTGAGTACCAAGCATGCTTGAGAATTAAACACTGGGGGTTTATTGGGATGACCACCTAATCGAGCCATATGATTCGCACCCCAGGACCTCTAAGTCACGAAAACAAAGATGGACATTGTAGGCCCTGGCCCACATGGGCAGTCGTGCCACAGAGTTTAGATATTTGAAAGTATTTATAACAATTTTAACTTTACTGTATTAAACGCAAATTAATTTTTAAACTCCAGAATTTAAAATGAAAGAATTTCAGAAAGTAAATTATAAATTTTGCTATCAAAGATTTGTAAAACATTTCGATAAAAAATATTTTTCATGCATTATTGTAAGTTATTTACAATGTAGTGTTGAAGATTATATAGTTATTTAGAGATCACAATTCTTGGAGTAAAGTATCATAAACAATTCAAACAACAATATGTTAATGAATTATTATATTTTCCATTTCAATGAAAGTTTCTAAAATATTGCTTTTAAGCCACTTGAATTACTGAAAGCTAATAAAACATGATTTAATTAATCATTTTGTTTTTTTGTGAAAAATAGCTTCATTAATAACTGCAGGACATGTATCATGATGAAAATTACATGATTGAAAGAATATTTCTTTTCAGCTTCAGAAAAAATTTAAATATATTTGCTCGTAAAAAATGTCCATAAGCTATAAGTACCATTAACTGTAAGTGTTAAGTTTACTTGCCTGAGAAAGTCACGTGTAGATAAAATTAAATCTCAAAGTAAATTGACTTCATAACCTCATGTTCCTGACACGTTGAACTATGGAGATAGAGAAAAATTTTGTCTTCAACAGTGAATACCTTCCACAATGTTTTCAGACCTATCTTACCACTGGAATTGTTGACATAACCATGAGCATGACTGATAGTAATTATTTATAAAAATAGTTCATACTGCATGAAGAATGAATAGAATGTTTTCTTGATTTATATTTGGGAACAAACACATTCTTTTTTCTGATCAGAATTCATCTCAAAAATCACAGGTTCTTTTATAAATATAGGTAAAGTATCTGTGTTACTTCATAACTACTTAGACTCCTCGCGTAAACAATGTGTTTCCTACTTAATTTATCACTATTTAAGTTTAAAATATGCGAAAAAAGTGTGGATGAGTTGATAAATGTTTGATATCCTTATAATTCAAAAGGCATGATAACCAAGTAGCACATATCTATTTTTAAATATACTGAAGAATTACCAATTAAAGTATTACCATATTTTTATATTTATGTACATTATTCTTTCAATATTATATCGTATTGAAATATTTATGAATATTCGTCTCTATATTAACAGATATTGAAATCAGATATTTACGTACACCAGTCCATGTTATTATTATACTTTCAGTCTTTTTTTAAAGATTTTTTATTTACTTAATTTTATTATGATTTTGAATGAGAAAAACAAATTTTATGTAAAGATATTTGTTTGTAAAAACACAGTATGCAGAATTAAGGAATTCATCAACAAAATAATGTTCTGTATGCTTTAAAAATGGCTAGTAATTTAAGAATATGCTGATTATAATTTTTTTCCTAAGTCAATCAAAATGATTTGACAGAGGAATCACAAGGGAGTGTTAGAAATATCATTTGTAAGTATTTAATTTTGTCTGGATCCACACTTTTCAAAAAAATAAACTTTTAATATAAATAATCAACTAAATAAGCTATAAAATGAATTTCTCACAAACTTACTAAAATATATCTATTTTAAAGGTACATTTATTTCCTGCTGATAGTAGTACCCGAAATCAAAAAAGACTTAATATCGTGTTGATTTTTGGATAGTTTTTATATCTTAATTTTGTTATCTCATATTTTTAACTATTTCATGAAAAAATATTGAAGATTATACAAAACACTTAAAATTTCAAACGTTTGAAACGAAATTGATTATCAGTGGGAAAAATAGCTGTTTAAATAAAAGAATATTTGTATTTATTTCAGTTTTTTTCGCAACATTTGTGGAAACCTGGGGATATACACAATTCCAATATTTCACATGGATCACCAGATGAGCTTGGCAAATATTAAATACAGGTTTTTATTATCAATGTGATAAAAATAATGAAGTTAGTTAAAATAATTAATGTCAATTTACACAATAATATTGTAATCAAAATTAGTATCTAATACAGATGATTCTGAAAAAGTGTAACATGCTATTTATAATTACAATATTTACAGTATTCTATTATAAACTATATTTTCAACTTTAAAAAAATAAATTTTGCCATCTTTTGTTCTTAAACTATGAAACTGAGAAAGTCATGAAGTATTCCGTTCAGTTAAAGACACAATTTGATGTTCTAAATAACGCAAAAAAGATAAAGATGTTTTTATGGAAAATTGTAAGGATTTGTATGTGTTCTGGCTCTTCTAATTTCATTCAGAAAAAAAAAACAACTTCTGTAGGAATCAAGTATCTTACTGATTAATCCAATAAAAGTCTCTTTTTATCATTTGTTTGCAAATAGTATGATAAATGTCAAATTACCATACTATACTTTTGAAATTTTGACATATGGTCTATTGATATAGCGAAAGAAACATTTCTGTACAATTTGAACATAGTTTTATGTTTTATTTATCTTTAGTATTATATATATATATATATATATATATATATATATATATATATATATATATATATATATATATATATATATATATATATATATATATATATATATATATATATATATATATATATATATATCATATATATATATATATATATACATATATATATATATATATATATATATATATATATATATATATATATATATATATATATATATATATATATATATATATAAGTATATATATATATATACTATTGCTTGTAGTAGGAATTTCTAGAAAACTTACGCCAAACTTTTAGAGTTAATTTTGAGTTGCTAAATGTATGAACACTTTTAATTTTCATCTAATATTAAATGAAATTGAGAAGAAAAATGTTACTATCTAATTATTTTTTTATTCTGGAATTGCTTCAGTTTGTTTTAAACTTTACTTTTTATTAATACATGAATTATTTGATGATTTGAATTAGGATTTTTGTAGTTTTAGCTGTATTTTGTTCAGAAAAAACAAATATTTTTTTTAAAAAAATGCTAAATGATTTAGAATTTCAATAAAAATGATATTTTGACGCAATCACACCTCGAAGAAAGATCTTGAATTTTATTATTTTCATTTCATCTGCAAAGTAAGTTATGATCTTAAGCCTTTCAGACTCTGGTTAATAAATAGTTTTAAATTTGTTATACATTAATATTCTCGTTATTAGCAATCAAGAAATAGAAAAATCGGTATAAGAATACATAGAATAATAATGAAGGTCTGCACCCAATCAACATATTGTGGATTGGATGCAGACCTTCATTATTGTGATGATTGGTAGCATCTATCTTGTGGATTGGGTGCTGACCTTCATCATTTAGGTGATTGGTAGCATTTATCTAGGACAACAAATGTATGATCAAATTATTCGGTAGTTTATAGTAACTGCAATAACAACATATCAATATTTAAATGGCTTTGAGGGCACCATTATATTTTGTGTACCAGAAGTATAACATGACATTTCTGTGATAGAGAGAAGACTTAAATTTTCAAGTGTGACTATTTAATAACTATTTAGTGAATATTCGATATCTGGTAAAATATTAAAACTCAGACAATATTTTGGTTGGAAAATGATTTTGAAACAACATGTTCACTAAGGATTGATAATCCTAAAGTGATATAAAAGAACAACTATTAAATTGCAATGAAATCCAATATTTTTGGAATAAAAAAATCAGCCTGTGATCTGTCTATCAAATTCGATGATCATATAGGCTTTCTAGGGCAAAAGCTTATAACTGTATAGTAGTTTATTGCATGAAACAGAGCTGTACACTTATCTGCTACACTGTTATTGGACTTTTATTAAACATACACCCACGTTAAATTAACATTTTTTATTGCGTTCTGTGAAGGAGAAAACACCTCAGCATTAAAAATCCATGAATTTAAAAAATAAGCTGGTTGATTTTTCTAAGCAGATATTATGTTTTTGCAAGTGGCATAGCATAGGACCCTTTATACCTTTTGTTAGGAATATGATACATGGTAGTTGTGTTTACGAAATTGTCAAACGATAGGTTAAATATTCTGTTTGTTCTGATGGTCCATATCCCTTTGTGTCTATTTTAAGCTGACCAAATTAAACAATTAGGCTTATATTTCAGGTTATTATAATGATTCTATGTTATAATATTATGTCTATATATAATAATTTTATATAATAAATCATAATAACTACTCAAAGAAATATAAATATTTGTTTATGGAGAAGAGTTAAATGAATTGTTAAGAGTTTACTCAGTTGAAAATGGAAGCCAATATAAGATATGTTGAAATATTCCAATAAAAACCCCTTGTAAATAATTATTAATTTAATAACAAAGAAGCAAGCAAGTATTTTTTACAAGCAAAATTGTAATTTAATACTTAATATAATTTAATTGACAGTAAAAGACACATTCAGTGTTGAAAAATGTAAAATAGATGAATCGAATGCAGTATATTAAGCAAAATATAATGAATTGTAATTTCTGATCAAATAATTTTTCATTAGTAAAACCAGAATTACCTTTTTTGGTAAAGAATTTTATGCATGCAAATCTTTTTTTAATGATATTACTGGAAGTAAAATAACGATACAAACTGTTAAAAAAGTAATATAATTTGAATTTTAATCTAATGGTTTATAAATTGAAAATAAATTCAACATAATCTGAATGATTTTCCCTGTAAATATATCTTGGAAGTAATCAACAGTTAAAGTTCAGTGAACTAAAGTAATCCTATATTAATATTTTGCTTATTAATATAAATTAAGCGTTTAATCTAGTGAGAATAATATAATATAGTATCTAATTATTAAGTTAAAATTATTAAAATTGTTTTGAATTTTTAAGATAGTAATTATTTTTATCAGAAATTTAATAATAATATCTTGAAAGCTTTATAAAATATTACTTTTGTAAGCAAATGTAGTGTCACTAAAAGTGGTATATGTGCTTAATAAAGGCCCTGAAAAAATGATTTTTTGTCGAGACGGTGGAAAGAAAAAAAAAGATTGCTCTAAGGAAGGGTCATTAAAAACATATCCCATGCTCATCTTAATGTGCATCTTTCTTATTCTCCTCCTCACCCTTTGGAGGGACTATTTTTATTTTGTATTGCGATGCCATTTATTAAACTTTCTCTAGAGAGCATGGATAATAAAGATAAGAATGACGAAGTTTATACACAAAAAAGAAAAAATGTGGAAAAGTAAACTTTAGAGTACCTCATTCTGCTAAGTGTTAGTATATGCTCCACTCTATGCCTTCATTACAAGTCTTGCGTTGAAATGAGGGCCCATAAGAGCAATGAGCACAAAGTGGTTCTAACGCCCTTTACAAATTGCTATTTTTTTAAAGATATGAGAAAAGAATTTCACAATTTGGTAAATGATGCATTACAAAAATCTAAACTTTTTTAAAGAAAATAAATGTTGGGAGTTTACTTTCTTTCGCCTCTGAGAGATAAAGATATCATTCAGATTTTCAGGAATTATAGGAAGTGTTGGTGATAATGTTTTTCCCTTTAAGATTTCTAGAATTACTTAAGACACTTCAATCAAATTACAAAGTAATGAGCTCAACAGTTTTTTTCTTGTTGCTTTCTTTGAACATTTTAATTCATATTAGATTTGTCAATATCTACATGTATTTAGCATCTAACTATCAAGATATTAATCTCGAAGAGAAATTAATATGTACATGTTATTAGTACTTTTCCATTAATATATCTTAAGTGTCAATGCTAGTAGTATTTTTGATATTATTTTATTACTTTTAAAGGTAATAATAGTATTTTAATTATTTTTATATGAAAAATAAACCACTTTATTAACGTGAATTTCTTTCAAAGTTACCTCTTTTAATATTTATATTGAAGAATATACAATCGAGCAGCCACACATTTGGTCTTTGTGTCAGTTATTCGTAGGTTCGATTCCCATATAGAGTTCGACTGAGTTTTGAGAAACAGAATTAACTATATACTGTATGTCTTGGTTTACATAACCTTCGTATGCAAAAAGAGATAACTAAGAGACAATCAAACCAAATCAAATGGACAGCTATGCTTAGAAAAGTGTTACTATATGATGAATCCTAAAGAAAATATACCCACATAATTTTGCAGTGTATAAAATTTACACTAAAACAAACTATATGTTATTTTAAATACATTTTTATAATATTGAAATTTATGCATATTTTAATTTTAATTTTAGCAGGGAGGATTATTTCTTATCGTTAAAGATAAGTGATCGAAGAATGAATTTCATGCTTTAATATCATAATTTCTTTTGAATTAAAAAAATTTTATTAAATCTTGTTTCAAAAATCAATTGAACTATGTTTTACAGTTTATTATTTTCATTGTTCTATTCAAATGTAATTTAAGTTATATTACTGAGGTTTTACAGTTAAAAAAAGTATATGTGTGTACTTTATAAAAATTTAAAAACTTCAACTAAAAATTTAATTTAATAATGACTACAAGTGAAAAAAAGAAAAAAATCATTCATTTTTTCATTCACTTCGTAAAAATATTCTCTTTCAATTTTCAGAAATAAATCAAAATTATTAAAAATATGTTCAACTAATTTTAAATAAAATATAAATATTTTATTTAGTCAAATTCCTTAAAAACATGTAGCTTTTAATATTTATCCTAAATTAAAAGGTTAACGATATGCCTTTTCAAGACATATTTTAATCAAGTTTATGAAAATATATTTGAGAACTTTAGTGTATTTTACAGTACATAAGATATTTAAATGTTCATTTATAATAATATAAAATGTTTCCATTACTAAAATCGAGTTCAACAAAGGTGAATTGAATAAATTTATGTTCACAATTGTTAATGTAAATTGTTCATAAACTGTAATCTTCACTCGTAATTTTTACCCTTTCAAAACCGAATATCATAAAAGTAATATATTTTATTACTTTAAAGTTTATCGTTAAATATGAATGTTGGAAGAACCAAAATAATTGATTAAATTTCACGTCACTAAAACCTTTACAGAACTCTTTTTTTATTTTCTAAGCCTCAAGTGATTTTTATCATGACGTTTCTTACATACAGAATCGATTTTCATTGTGTTTTATGGCAACAATTTATGTATTTTTTTTATTTTGAACACTTCAAACAATTTTAACGACTACCGCAGGAATTTATAAAACATAATATAAATCAACTTCTTACCAGATGAAATTGGAAAATATTTCCCAGTACCCAGTCAAATCCCCCTTCCAAATCAATAAATAACCTTAATGTTTTAAGACGGACCCGAAATGGCTTGTTCGTGAAGAAGCCTTCACGTTAGAAAGTGGGTACTATCCACACTGCCTCATTAATATTCCAACGGGATGAAGGTTAACAGGGTTAATACTAGGGTTCAATTTTCTTATTAGAGAACGCACCCCTGACGCCAGGTGTTACATAAACGATATATCGAGCCTCAGCTTTCATGACCTATGGAGAACTCCTCTTAATTTAATTTGCTCTAATGTACTTTCACCACTCATCTACGCCTTCTTTTTTCTTCTTTCCCGTCTTCGTGTGCGATATCGTTAAGCATTGAATTCTTTCTCTTTTTTATAGCGCTTTTTTATTGTTATCAAGGAAAAAAAAAGCTCCTTTGTACGTCTGATATGCTTAACTAAACATGGTGTTTTACGGTTGTCGCAGGGCGTACCGAGCTTAACGTCCTGATTAATTACCCAGCAAAAAAGAGATGGCTTTCCGGTCATTCGTGTAGTAATAATATGTTCGAATGGTTATTCTTAGATTAAACTACACGCAATAAGTATGACAGCGTTATTAATGCGTGTTTATGAATACTAAATTTCAATAATGAAGTTATTCTCTGATTATTTTTAGAGTTTTGCTAACAAATCTGATTGATTTCCGATTTTAAATTTAGAGGTGATGATTTTGTTCGTGAGAAAAAATTAAAAGTATGAAATATAATTCGTAAAGTAAATGACACATTCCATAAATAATGTTTTAAACCTTTAATTTTCAATTCTTAAATCAAATAAATTTTTGCATTAGAATTATTTTAGAAATATGTTCATATTTTACAAAAAATATTAAAATATACATTAATCTAAAAAACTACATTGATGCAAAGTATCAGTACTACATACCGAATTGGGGAAAATAGTCAGATAGATGAATATTGTTTATATTATTCATTAAATTAATCATATTTTAAGAAAATTTCTCGTCACATGTACTCCTTTAGTTCCATTAAAATCTTAAGGATATTTTTAAATGTAAAATATGAGTTTTTATGTAGAATAGGTTCTGTAAACACATGATAATAAATAAAAATACAGCAAAAATTATCATCTTACTTGAATAATTTTTAAATGTGCAAGAGGATGCATGCTTTAACACTTTTTTAATGTGGGTATACTGGCATAAAGTATGATATGACATGTTTATGTCATTATGCCCACGTTAAAATAGTGTTAAACGTGGGTACTACCTATTTATGTCGTTGTGAAATATTTGTTTACAGTAAATACATTTTATAAAACAATGCATTATATTGAAATGTTTGCATGAATTGATAGTTACTAGTTTCCAGTTCTACCTAAATTTGTAAATATCTTCTAATTTCCCTTAGATAGTTGTTTGAAACATTATTTGATAAATAATATAGCAAATTAAATTCACGGATATTTAAATTTATGCACCATAATTTTACAAAGTTTAACACTATGAGATTTTTTTTAAACTAATATCAACCTATTTTTGCATAATTTCTTATCTTTTGTTTGTTTTTTGGTAAAAAAAATGCTTTTCGATATCATTATTATAAACAGAAGCAGGATAAAATTACGCTTTATTACATGTAATTTAAAATTACTTCCATTAATATAACATCCAGAAAATTACATTAAATTAATTAAAAGATAAATTTATTGATTATTTTAAATTATACGTTGCCTCACAGAAATAAATCTTCACTTATTTCACTGGAAGAAAATTTTACTATACAATATTTCTTATATAAGATACACTGATGAATAAACATTTTCAAACACAGTTTAATTAATAAATAAAACGTGGAACATTTACATAAACCAAAATAATGATGCAAATTTAATAAAACTTCTATTGTTCCAATGTAACTTGTGCTTTTAGTAAAATCACGTTTGGAAATTTTGGTGTAAAATGGTACTGAACTTTAAATTAACTTAGTATATTTTTGGATTTACCATAATTTTCTTTTATGTGACGGAAAATTTATTGATTATTTTACTGAATAATCATTTTTTCATAATGCGGGTAGTTCCCTTTTAATTACTTTGTATCTTAAATGTTATATGCTGAATATTTTATTTGAATTTGAATCTATTAAAATATATTTGTTCAATTTAAATAAATCTATGAAAATCTTTATAGAAAGGTTTCTTTTCAGCAACCCAGAAGTTTCTTGTAACCCAGCATAGAAAATTTAAGCAGTATAATTGGTTTAGAGGATTTATCAAAATTAAAATATAAGGATATTTTACAACTGAAAAAGGATTAGAAAATATTTATAATGCATTAACAATGTATGCGTACATTAAATTGCCAACAAACAAAAAAAATTAAAACTCTAAATTAATGTCAACATTTCCGAACGAAAGCGTAGTATTTGCTTTACATTTTATAACTAAAAAGTGCTACCGTCCAAAGAACAAAGGCAACTAAAGGTACTATACCCTATTTAAAAATAATATTATTCATTTAGTAAAAATCCTTCAATTTGAAATTTTGAGAAGGAAGCATCATTATTATACCCATTAATTAAAATAAGTATTTTTGATGTAATTTATTATGAAACGATTAAACTCTTATTTAAGAAATAAGTTGAAATATAAGTCTGAAAATCGAGAAATAAAAATCAATAGCTAAGTTAATTGCCTCCATACGTCATAAAGGTCAGCGAAAAACCATTTCTAACTGCTATTTGCACCGTTGAATCGTCTCAAAATGATGGGATTAAACTAAATGAAGCTGAAGGTACAAAAAACGTAAGAATTTAGTGCACTTCAAAGAGCAGCAACTCCACTAGCTTTCTTCAATTCTTTAGCACAAATGCTTTGGAATAAAACCTAAGTTTACTGCATTAAAACAAGTAATTCTCATCAATTTTTTTTTCAAAATTGCAAAGAAATTTCAGTCGAATATGAAGAAATTTGGATAGCAAAGGTACTTAAGAGAATATGCATTTAAAAAATAACTAGTGCATATTATTAGTAAATGCAACTGCTTGTAGCTTATAAAAATATATATTTTATTAATAGCAAATTAAATATAATAGTTACATTTAATAAATAATGCAGTGTAGTGTTTCAAATATTTCACATTTAGTTTTTTTTGTTATAAAAAACAAGCAGTTATTAAATAATTTATATTAAATTTAATTATGAAATTCATTGAAAGTAATAGATTTCTTGAAATTAAGTATATTTAGCTATGAAAATTAATAATCTTTATTTTATATATGTAATTATAAAATTCGACACTCAATGGTATATTTAAAAAAAATTTTAGATTACGCAACTGTGTTTCATAAATCTATAGCTGAAGTAAAATTATATTTCAATATATTACTTTTTATTAATCATTAATACTAAATTAAAACTCTTTACATGATAACCCATGTGGGATATAAGGCCTACAGTGTCCATCTCTGTTTTCCTGACCGAGAGACTCTGGAGTGCGAAGCATATGACCCGATTAGGTGGTCAGCCTAACGCGGAATCCCCAGTGTTAAGTTCCCAACCACATTCTTGGTACTTAATTCATCGATCAACTGAAGGAATAAAAGGCCTGAATTGACCTTGCCCAGTCTGAGGATCGAACTTCAGACCTGTTCCCTGGAAGCGTGAAACTCTACCACTAAGTCATCCCGGTCTTCCAATCGTCAATTATACTTATTAAATACAACTTTCCTATTTTATATTTCCTTCGAAATTTGATTTTTATGCTGTAAATCCTAATCCTTCATAATAAACTAGTATGCTATAAAAAATTTAAAAATAATAATTATTAATTCCAAAATATCATAAAAATCAAATTAATGTCAGAAAATAATTACGATAAATAAAATTATAATCAGATTAATTAATTAAAAATAAGATAAAACCATGGATAGCTCTGATAAAAATCATCAGATCATTACATTACTAACCATTTATCAAAATTAAAAAAGGATATTTTTCAACTGAAATATGCTTAGAAACTATTTAAAATGAATGACAATGGATGATAATGCCTTTGATTTTTAATTAAAATGCAAATAAAAAAATCTAAAACCATAAATAAATCTCAAAATATAAAAAGAAAAGCTTAGTATTTGTTGTACACATGGTTATTAATGTAATAAGTCAAAATTATATTATTAAAGTAAGAAAATTATATATTTGTCGTAAAATGTTTTAAAAATTTAAATAAGGAGCATGGGTTATCCAGAAAGTAAAATACTTTGTGATGATTAAAAATTATATGTATGTAAATTATTTTATTTTTCTACATAATGAACTCTTACTCTTAAATATTTGTTGTATCTTGTGTCCCGTATTTCAGAATTTTTATGTTAATCATTTTTGCCGAAAATTTACTAGTTATTTCTAATTTCTATAAATCTTCATCACATACAAAATGTTAATCCTCCAAAACAAGTTCATTTTTAATACAAATACATATTTGATAAAAGCAAAGTCCAAATAATCTAAAATGCCTTTTTGGTCCAGTAACTATTGCATCCAGTATCAACAAAGTAAAACAACAAAAGTCGAGAAGATTCCAAATTCTTCCAGAAAATTATCTTTGCAGCTTGTTTAGAATGGGTTACATTAGTTTTCTCTCGTAGAATTTTAAAAGATATTCTCTCTTAGAGTATTTCTAAATATTTGCAGTGTTATAATGGCTTTCGACATAAAATGCAGACTATTTTACTTAATGAATTGGTAGCGGAATAATATAAAAGAAACTTCTGAGCATAAAGTGACAAGAAAAGGCAAAACGTGATTATGTAAAGAAGTGAAAGAAGTGCCATGTACGTAACAGATTTTCTTTTCGTAAATAGTTCTCTTTTTTGTAACTCAATGTTCCTTACTTTTTAGATGGACTTTGTAGTCTAAAACCTGAATGAAAAATTTATCCATTATATACTAATTTAATTAATATTTTCATGAATTTTTTAATGTTCTAGAGTTTGGAAGAAAATGCACTTTAAATTAAAAAATTTATATAAGTTCCAAAAATATAAGTAAAATTTATAAATCTCTCAAAACAGTTTATTGACTATTGAAAATTGCAATGCATAAGAAATACACATGCAATACAAGTATATATATATATATATATATATATATATATATATATATATATATATATATATATATATATATATATATATGATTCAAGTTAATTCATTGTATTTAAGATTAAAGAACTATTAAGAAAAAATTAGATTCAAAATATCAGCTCAAAGGTAAGTAATTAACAATGACTAGATTCGAGAGGAAATAGCTTCAAACGCAACGTTTAAGCTATTTTTTCATTTGGTATAAAACTCAATTTTCTAAATTACAGAAAGGTCGAGACTCGAAACCTATGTCTATATTTCATTCCTTTCGGGCGTACGAACACACAGAGCATAATAGCCGTGTATTTTTCTCATTTTCTTTCAAAATGATGCTATTTATTTTCCGAAAATTTGCCGATTCAGATAGTAAAATAACTACTTTGCGTGACATGCCAGCTGATTCATGAGAGGCGAGAATTTGAATTTATTAATGCAAATTGAAGCTGTTAATATTTGAAAGCAACGTGTTTTGTGTACTTATACGAGTCAAATGCTATTTAAAATGGTGCTTATATAAACTGAGGAAGAACATATATCATATGGTTTTTGCCACTCGAATGCTTTATTTGTTTTGATTTAACTCGGTTTGTCAATTAACAAGATTAATTTTTATTGTATAAGTAGATGTATTTTTTCATGCGAGCATTCACATTTATAAATATACATTTTATTAATATAATAGATTTACCTAAAATGTTGGTATGTAAGTATTAGGAAAATTAAAATTTTTCATAAAAAAATGTGTTTATTTTCGGGTATATTTTTACTATTGCTCAATTTATCAAAATATAGATAAAATGCTTAACAACACGGATTTAATGTATGGATGTAAATGCAATAAATAAGTTGAATTGATTTAAATTTAAAAAATATATGATTTTTGTTGCAACTATATAATTTAATTTTATGATTGCGTTACTTGTCAGCAATACATGACTACTCTACATATATTTTATCTTGAAATATAGCTCATATATAGAGTATTATATTGCGCATTTGTGTAAAAATGGAGATTGATAAATATTATTCAAAATATATTCAATGATGAAAGCATAATTCCGGTATCGTGTTGAAATTGATTATGCATATTATAGAGATGTTAATATTCAAAAAATGCAAATCAAATATTTCAAATTAGTATTAAAATTTATGATTAAGAACATTATGATAAAACTGAAAAATAAATTTTTTAGTGAAACAACGTTATTACAACCATTATTACCCCAAATTTTTAATTAAATTAAATATAAAATTTTATTTTAGATAATTCTTTATATTGCTGTTTAAAATTATTTTGTATCATGGAAGTGCAAAGTTTTTAATTTAATTAAATGCATATCACATTTAACATTTAATTATAAACATAAAATTTATAAGTTCAAAAAATACAATGCTCTTTCTCTCTCTCTCTCTTTCAAAATCTCGAATAAATTAAATATTACTTTAATGTTATCAATTTAAAAAATGCTTATTCAAGAGGATTTTTTGAGTTTTTTTTTATTTTCTGTTAAATATATAATACTATTATTTTTATGTGAGTATGTTTAATCTGTCGGAAAAGGAAAAAATATGTAAATTGAATTTAATTTATTTAAACAAAAATATAAAAAAGAATAAAAAATATTATGCTCTATGACATTTTTATTAATACTATATACCTTTCTTTTAACTCTATAATGTGGAATGTCGCTTAAATTTCAAACAATTATTTAAAGCAATTGAAATAAAATTATTTTCATTACAGTAAAATATAAGTAGATTTATATTATCTAATTTTACGCATTGAAACTATAGGAACATATTTTCCTCTGTTAATTTTATAATGTACTTACAAATGATATCTTGATTCAGATTTAAAATGTAACGTTAAAAGTTATGAAATAACTTTGTGGCTGAGAATCATTTATGTGTCGGGAAGATTTTTTGCACCCAAACAAATTAAGGTTTAAGCTTAAATATTCTCTCTCTCTCTCTCTCTCTCTACCTCTTTCTCTCTACGCCTGTAATTAAATGGTGTATAAAGTATAAATTCAATTACAGGAACGTAAAGCTGTAGTGATTTATATTTCTGTAATTATATTTTACGCATTTAATGAATAAAATAGTAAAAACAAGCGTCCAAAAAGTATTTATTTAAGATTGAGTTCTAACTCAGTTTCAGTTCTATCATAAAATTCGCAGAAATGAGTGGCTAGTTGTTATTTAAACCAAAAGGAGCATCAAGAGCTTTAATCTGCATTCCTTAAGCCCCAATACATAACTAACTGCAGTAAATCTAAGTCTAATCTTATATTGTAGCACATGATAATGTTTGAGTGAATTATCATTTCAAACACACTAATTATGCATTATATAATGTCTTTTATTTATCCCATGCAGAAAACATTATACATTCACTTTTTGAGGTAGCTTTGCAGAAATAAGTCCTTAAGGAGGAGCTTTAAAAGCTGGAATATTATTCGATAAAATCACCATCGCTGACTAATATTCATTAATGTCTAGGTCGAATACCATTGAATGAATTTTTTGTGATGTGTCTGTTACGGATTGAATTGATTTCATTACTGCAGAGGGCTTATCATGTTTAACAATATAGAATTTCTCTGCATGTTGCTTGCAAACACTCTGGTTCTAGAGTAATTTCAGAGAATGCATTTGTGAAGTTTGGGCAGCATGTAACTTCGGATGATTGAGCCATGCTTTAAGGTAATAGAATTGAAAATTGGAACTTACATACAAATACAATTTTTCCATGAACGTCTGTGATTTAAATGTTATTTGTATTGAAATGATTCGATTCTATTTTTTAAATTTATTTTTATAATTTACTTTGGCTTTGATATACGATTGCTTACTGCTGAACATTACCATAATAGTCTCTACTAGTCTTCTGACGACCTATCTGGAGACATTTTACAAACCTATCGGGAGATATTTCAAATTTTAATGGGCTGAGAATGTTTTTAAAACGCGCGTATACTTTAAAGACACTAGCACATGGACGCTATTCTATATTATTTTTTATTTTTTTAAATAGGAATACCAAAAATTAAAAAGTTGAGAAGGATTCTAAAAAAACTCATTATAGAAAAATCATGGTTGAAAATTATAATCAATTTCTTAAAATAATAAATTTTCGGAAAAATTTTAATATATTTAAAATTATTAATTTTTATGGCTTGTATTCATTATATATTATTTTTGTATTTTTATTCATTTGGATGAAAAAAGCATAAAATACATTTAAAAATATCAAAACACTTATGCATATAAAACATATTAATAATTTTTACTGCAGAAATTTATGATGATCATGAAGATGATGATGATATATATATGAATGCATATAAATGAGAAATATATACTTGTTAAGACTTGTTTTTAAAAAAAATTGTGAAAATGAGTATATTTAGGCAATATTTTTCTATGTACGTGTAAAAATAATGAATCAAGTCATTAAAATTTAAATATATTGTATGTATTGAAAGGTTCCCCTTTCAATTAGAAAAAAACGTATCTATACTTCAATTTTTTATTATTTTACAACTAAGATATACTAAATAAATTTATTTTGAAAAAGGTCTAGAAAATTATTAGACTAATTATGTGAATCTTTTATAAATAAGCATGACAGCATGGTAAAAGTATACACTTAAAGAAACATAAATAAAAAAATCGTAACATGATAAATTTCTTTTATGCCATATGAGAAATAATAAACTTATTATAGGAATGTAAATTTTTTCTCTTCATTCACACACACACACAAAAGTGACAATTATTTGTTACGCAAATTAATTCATTTTAAAGAAATACACTATAATTAGAAATTCTGAAAAACTATTTATAATTTGAAAGACTTTTATTTTTTCTTTCAGGCTTATAAAATTGCTAAATTCCGTACTTTTCTAAAATGAAATGAGCAAATATTTTTAATATAAAATGAGAATAAAGTTTACATATTTCTTGTAATAACATACAAGCTTGTGATATCATATACTAATTGAACAATAATACGATTTAAAGAACTCGATATTTTAATAAACCTCTAATTTATTTTTCAATTTTTAAACCTATATGGTTTTTCAATTAAATTTTGTTTTAAACTAAATTCAAACCAAAGAATTTTCATGGAAAATTTCTATAGGTGCAAATGTATATATTTTTCATCCACAAGACTTATCTTGGGGTTTTAATGTTTAATTTTGTTTGAAAATTGAATTCAAATAGAAATTTATTATTTTTGCAATATAAATTCGTTTTGGCCATACAATGTCCACTAGTACAACGCATTTTTCATAATTTTTGGTTTCAATTGTGGATGTAGATGATGTTTTGAAACACTAAAATTAGTTCCTGTAAGAATAATGAACTAAAGATATCGGCTTATAAATACTTTTTATATGATAATTGAATGAAATAATGCAAATTAAACTTTAATTTTCAATTTATTAGAAACTAAATTAAGACATACAATTTCAATGTAAAAAGAAAAGTAACAGCAATGAAGCAAACAACGTGATTTAGAAACCTCGAAAAACAATATATATGTTAATCCATTTCCTGATTTATGCAAGTTATGTATATTGGATTGTTAATTTTTTTCCAACAGCGAGCACTTAGGTGACGCACCCTATGCCACAACAAGGCCAGAAACTGCTGCTCATTTGTTGTTACCCAGCGAGCACTTATGAACCAAGTCTTGGAGGCGAGTAGCGTTGGCCGCGTCATACCACCACAAACCCGTTTCTAGGGTGGGCCACATTCATGCATCATCACAGAAGAAAGGAAAGAAACACAGTGAGAGGAGAGAAAGAAAGTAACATCCGTGTCAGAACCGGGATTCGAACCTGAGACCCTCAGCTCAGGAGTTAGGAATTAAAATCACTCAGCCATCGGTCGACGGCTTGTCAAAAATAAAGCAAGGATTATATTAGAATGTATATTACATAATCACTTCACATTGAAATTGAAGATGAACATTCATTATATTCTTTCAATATTTAATAATTTCATGTATCTTAAAACAGTTGGAATTTTTATACTAAGCTGTATTGATTTTTCTCCTTATTTAAAAATTGAAAACAATACATTCTCTATCTTTTTTTACGGATTATGATGTAAATTTAGATTTGGTTACCAGTGCTTAAAAATTAAATATTTGAAAGCAAATCACTAAAAATAAGTAATTCAAATTAGGATTTTATTAAAAACAAATCAAAGCTAAAAAACATATTTCACGTGAAACTGGATGAAATTTCATGATTACTACAACTAAAATTAATTTTAAAAAATATGATTACGATAGTAAAAGTTATTTCCGTTTTTAAGCCTGATAAATATATTCATGAATTATATTTTCTTACTTAATTATTTCACATTATTAAATACTGTATGTTTGTACGTTTAACTAGTTCAATGAAAAAAATCTCTTCCTTTATTTCAATAATATTTAAAAAAATATTTAATTTATATTATTTTTATATTTTAATATTTATATTTTTATTATTATTATAAACTTTTAATATATATTAAATATATATTATAAATAAAATAAAAATATTATAAATTTAATATTTATAATTTTAATTTTAATAATTATAAAACTATATTTTTAAAATATTTAATGTATAATATTTAACTGTCTCAAAAAAAAGAGATTGTAACATCCATTTATTTCTTATGTCATTTCATCTAAGTAACATATATTTATAACCCTGTCAAAATACCACAGTATACGCGTGGGAATGGCAATGTTTTGCTTTCCTGCCCCAATGATCATCTCAGCACTCGTACCACGATGAGTTAAAGCAAAATAGCAAATACTTCATGGCTTGTTAGCTGCACCCAGGTCCATGATCGATTCGTCTTTCCTACTTGGATCCAATTGATCGTGAGATTATGTCAGAACATTTTCAGTCACGAATGACAGGATTTGTCACTTTCTCCCACCCCTTTCCTATCTCGTTACGCAAGTTACTGGAAAGGGCAAGAATTGTATATTGCTCACCATAAAGTGAAGTACTGTGAAATATATAAAGCATTCAAAAGCCATTCTGAAATACTAAAATAACTGGAGTATTAAAAAAATGTACGTAAAAATATGTGCGTTTTGAGTTTTATTGTAAAAATTTCTGGTAAAATATTTTTAAGAAATTGTGAAGGTATTTTTGAAATCATTTCTATTTTTATATTCGAAATTATAAGATAAATATGTAATACCCTGATAAAAATATATTTCTTACACCATATCAATTCATATGGTTTCGTTTTTTTTAAATTAATTAAACGTACATAAATTAAATATTCAAAAATTATATGAATATTATTGAATTAATAAAATATATTCCAGACGACTGCTTCAAATAGTTCCAATGTAACACTTTAACTTATTACTTTAACACTTTAATAAATTAACACTTTAACTTAACTTAAAAATTCTCTGAAATATTTAAAACTGAAAAATGAAATATAAATATTACTAAATTAAATAACGAATGTATGAAAGCAATTAATATATTGTTTTTCTTAAACAATATTGGAAAATTCAAATTTGTAGATTACTTTAATTGTTTCAGTAAAATTTAATTCCCATAGTAACATTTGATTCTGAATGATTGAATTAAATTATTAATATTCTGGTCAAATATTTATTTATATTAGCATTTTTATAATTGAAACTATGTAAATTGATTAATCCGAGAATTATAAATGAAGATTAATAACGTTAGAAAATAATTGATTGCAAGTTTTGTATGTTTTTCGAACATGTTATGAAATCATTATTTTTAAGAAAGAGCTAATTTATAATGAAATTTTGGCTTAAATAAACTCCAAATTGTTTAATGAAAATAAGTTTAATTTAAATCCAAACACCGTTGGATTTAAATCAATCTTATGTATGATTGCGGTATTATAATAGCTTTTTTAAATGTTATTCAAATGACAATGATTATTTGTGTTAGTTTTTATATACAAATATTCCAATGCATTTAAGCCTTTACATCTGCCGATAATTAATATTGTATAACATATTTGTTATTTAAATAGAAATTCAGTCATATAAATCTAATCTAAATGCACTACTTTTAAATTACAAAATATAAAAATTTTTATACCATCAATAAATCATTAAATAAATTAATCATAATAATAATGAATTAATGTTATAAATATAATATATATTATAATATTAGGCTTAAAATAAAATTGCAGAATTAAAAAAGTTATAATTAATAATAGGAAATAAATTCCTGATATATTTAGATGTATGCAACTATTGAATGAGAATTCAAATCTGAAATATATTTTCTCTATTAACGATTTTTATACAGTATTTCAATGTAATATGTAAATAGCCTTTAAAACATTTGTCCACGCAATAGATTTGATGTGTGATTTAACGTGCTATATAAATGATTGGATTTTTCAATGACTGTTTGTGGATAGCACATTTAAATTGAGCAGCAAGAAACATTTAAAATAACTTGTATTTTTATTGACTGGTTATTACATGTAGAATGATATTTTGATTTGCCATCAATGCTGTATAAGTATATATCACAGACCACAAAAAATAAATATTCTAAACATAATAATCAGCATTTTGGCAATCAGTTTTATGCTTCGAACTTTATAAAGTGGGCATCCCATTCGGTACTCAGGACAAAAGTTTAAGATTCAGAAACTGCTTTAGATGATGGAATAATCTCTTTCGAACTGCAATACCTGCAACTATATCACAAATATCTACGTATTGAGTTTGCTAGTTGACATAAATAAAGAATTATCAAAGATATTTTTCAATGTTCATCTCAGTAATTCTAGGTACATGTACCGATATTCATTAAGCAGTTTTTTAATAATATTTTAACATGTTTTATGTTAATGGGATTAGATTTCCATATGTATATAATATTGAGCATGTTGTTAGTCCTTTACGAAGCAATTACAATTTTCAGAAAATACGTTCATTTATCTTTAATATACAATAACCATTGAATAAATGCGCTTGCATATCGCTTACTTAATCGTTTTATTATTTGAATATTTGCTTTTGAAGAGTAAAATTTTCTGACTTTTAAAAAATCAAGATAATCTGCTAGGATAATTTATCATATACGAGTATCGTCACACACACAAGTAATAAGATTCTCAAAACTTTGCCCCTACTGGTACATTATCATGTTGGTAAGTGTCATTTACTAAGTCTCTCACTTTATTAATATTCAAACAATATTCATAAGCAAATAATTTCTATTCATGAGATCCACCAAGTTCGATACAATAAAAAGAAGTATGTTGTGAAAATCTGTTTAAGCAATTTCAAATACCTTCTACATTAATGATTAATAAGTTTATTAGTAAAAATTTTACAAAACGAACGAATTTACTGTAAAATTATATTCTCAAAATAACAAATGTCCCAGCCATTAACATTTCTGCTTTATATGTCTAGAAAATATGTTCTTATAATTACCTGAAATTAGCACTTTTTACTAATACTCTAATCAGTAATAACAAAATGCACACACACACACACACACACACACACACACACACACACACACACACACACACACACACACACACACACACACATATATATATATATATATATATGTATATGTATGTATGTATGTATATGTATTTACCATTAACAATACCAATTAAAAAATTTTTCATATTTATGCATAGATATATTATTTTCTAATAGATAAGTATTTCCTAAGGAATTATGTAGCACAGTATTTTTTTCTAAAGAGTAATTTATTAAAAAATCCAAGAAAATCCTTGCACGCTATCTCTTTATCAAAAAAACTCAATATAAATGACAAAAAATTTTCTTATTGTTATGATGACATTTAAAGTACTTGATTGTTGTTTCTGGAAAAAAACATTTATCTACATGTCTTCTTTCATTTTTTTCTCAAAATTTTAACGTAAAATATATCTTAAAAAAATTTGTAAATAAAAAATTTAAGGATATTAAATACTCATTTTGGTTGGAACAAAAGTAGAATATTTTATTATATACGATATTGTGAAAATTATTTTGTTTTATTTTATTTAAAAAAGTCCATAGTACAAATATTGTTAAGATATTTTAAAATATTTTATAAAAATGTTTTGTACAAAATTAAATTTATTCTACTGGAATGTGCATCAGCTCAGCTAAGAAATTTCTAAAAAAAATCAATAATCATTATTTTAAATTTTAGAAATAATTGCACTCAATTTAATGAAATTTAATAATATATTGTCTTGATTCTTTAATTTTATCTGAGATATTTTTTCATGAAATTAAATCTAAATATTGTAAGAAAGTGATTACTATTTGTAAATATTATGATATCCTGGTTTTCAGAAAAGTGTCTAATTTTGACTTTAAGGTACTATGAGTTCGAAATGTTTCATTAAATTTTGAATGCATAATATTGCCTTAAAATCCATAATATTATTTACAGAGAATAATTTTGTCAATAAATAAAGGAATGTTATATAATATTGTTTTCAATGTGTTCAATATGTTTTCAAAATATCAATGATAATTCGGTATTTCAATTTAATATAATTTCGCATATTATTAAGAATCAAGCCATTTAAATGAAATTAGTAGTTTAAATACTAGCTGTATGTTCTACACATTGCTTAGATCTACACTTTGATTAGCTGTATGTTCTATTGTTGACTTTCTTTTAGAGGGTGGACATTAGCTGACATTTGGAAAACTCTTCATATTGTGAACATTATCAAACTTTCTCAATTGTAAATAGTTTAACAAATATTATTAATAATGTAAATAGTTTAACAAATGACTTAATAATGTTTGTAAATAAATTAAGAAATAATAATTTGTTAAAATTAAATATTTGCAAATAATTTCAAAGTGTGTATTATGATAAGCAAGGAGAAACAGATGAGACATTGCTACACAAATCCAATAAAAAGAATTCAGCAGCCGCTGTATTTCACAATGTTTGCCAAGTTTATTGTAAAAATGCAATAAAAGAAAGCAAAGGCCTTATATGTTTTGTAAATTTAAAGAAACAGACGGAAACTTTCCTCTTCGGGCTAGGAGTTGGTAACCATCCCACATCTAAGAAGACGTTATTGACCAAACCATAAGAAACAATCCAAACCCAACCATACTAAAATTATTGCAGACTTTCAATGTAAACCGGACAGCATTCAAGAGACGGCTAAACAATTTGGGATTTACAAGAAAGTTGTTTCTCTTTATTCAACATAACATAAAGTTTTTTTCAATGAGATGACCAAATCACCAGAGTTTCCTTGCTTCAAAAGCTACAACAATGGCCCATTCTTAACAAGAATTGTAATGGGGGGTGAAAAGTGTGTTATATACCATAAGGTAAGCCATTTTGGGGCTGTGCGTTGTCTTTCTGATCCACTTGCATGGATTTGGAAAGCTAACTTCATCCAAAGAAGGTGTTCTTGAGTGTGTGGAGGGATGTGCAGAGAATAATTCACTAGCAGGTCCTGCTACTCAAAGAAACCATCAATACAGTTCATCATCGGCAGTAGCAGTTAGGGAGGCTTCATTCAAATTCAACAGCAAATTTGTCAATTCTTGATAATCATCCCCATGTTACCCTTCATTATGATCCCGCAATATCATATGAATTGCCAAATGTTAATATGCTTCGGTTAGGACATTTTACCACCTTCTTATTTTCTTGACTTGACACAAGCTGATTGTTGCCTATTTCATGCTTTGAAAATTTTTTTCAGTAGAAAATCTTTGATGAACCTAGAGCTGGAAAAAATGCTATCCAAGAAATTTTTGACTCTAAAATACCGGATTTTTACCATTATCGGATTTATCTCCTTACAGAAAAAGGGTAAATAATCACATATAGCAATGAGTATTATGCACAATCAAAGATAATGCTCATTTTGCATTTGTTTGCTCCTTTTTATGGGTAACAAAACCAGAGAAACATTTATATTCATCTAATATAAGCATGTTGTGAAGTAAACTAATTCACTATTTTCTGTTTTTAATTCTTCACATTCACTTTTTTTAAGTGAATTCTGCTGTTCGTATAACCAACATGCAACATTTCACCAAAGACAAGTTGCTAAATATCCCCTTCTAGTTTCAGCTAGGTTTATCATCTAATAGGCACAAGTCTGTAACTTTTCTCAAATTTCTGAGAACATGATATCAGCTGTTTTAATTGGTGCGTGAACCTCTCCAATATACTTAAAATATCTGTCAATATATGGCACAGGTTTTTCACTATACATCAATGCTAACTAAATTTTTTTGCTTTTCATGCAATAAACGTATTTGAATAATTTTTGTATTCTCATTAGAACCGACCGATGGCTGAATGGTTAGCGCTACTGACTTCTAAGCTGTGAGTCCTGGGTTCGAATCCCGGTTTGGGCATGGATGTTACTATATTTTTCTGTTTACTCCGTGTTTCTCTGTTATTTCTTCTGTGATGATGTATGAGTGTGGCCCACCCTATGAACTGGTTTGTGATGGTATGATTCGGGCAATGCTTCTCGCCTCCATGACTTGGTTCACAGGTGTTCGCTGGGTTACGACAAATGAGTAGCAGTTTCTGGTCTTTTTGTGGCATTGGGCTCGTCACACAAGTTCCCGCCGTTGGAAAAAAACATTTACATTTAAGTTTGGTTTTCCTTGAAAATGTTATTTTTGGTTATACTTTTTCTAGCTTGAGTTCTGTTATTATTTTTCTCTCTTATTTGCTTATATTTTGGAATTTCAGAATACTTGTTATGCATTTTTAAAAAATAAATTCATATAAGCAATTTATTAAGATTTTGTATTTTTACATATGAACCATAAGAAATTAAGTGAGAGTATAAATAAAGTTCAATAAAATAAACTATATATTTAAAGTACATATATTAAAATTAAAATTTAAGATTGTAACAGTGAAAAACTCTTAAAATATTAAAGAGAATTTAATATTTGAATTTAATGCATATCTCTTTATCATGGATAATTATATATTGTTGTTTACTTTAAAAGTCAAGTCAAGGAATTCATCAGTTTTGGAGAAAATATTTTTCACACATATTTACTTTTTAAAAATTGTTCAGTTATTTGATGGAACAATATAGCTTTCTGTAGATGATGTTATGTTTCTCTGCATTCATCACATTTACTTCTTTGTAAATATAAAATCATTTATACAAGATTCATAAATACACCATTTGCTACATCTTGCTACATATAAATAGGAATAATTAAGCTATACCAGCACAAAAATGCTATATTTTTGCCTGTTAGTAAATTGAAAATGTGTTTTTATCAAAGAATGTGAGAAATCCATATGAAAATATACTTTATTTTTGCATGAGTTTTTGTATTACTCAAAAATATTAGGTCTACCGGAAAGTTCTGTCCGCTTCGGTTACAATCAGTTTCAACAAGTATTCAGCTCAACAAACCATTTCCGACCATATTCGGAAACTAGGGTTTGTGTGGAAGTATTCGAGATGGGTGCCACACAAGTTAAGTGAGAAGAATTTTAATGATCGAATCATCATATGCACACATCTCTGCTTGCACGCAACAAAATCGAACCCTTCTTGGACCGGATCATAACTGGGGATGAAAAGTGCATTACCTATGAAAATGTCATAAGAAAAAGGGCATATTGTGAACCCGGAAAACCTGCCCCCTCTACGAAGTTGAGCCTGAACAAGAGAATGTTGTGTATATGGTGGGACATTCGAGGACCAATACATTTTGAGCTGTTGAAACCAAACGAAAGGCTAAATTCGGAGAGGTACTGTCAGCAATGGATAAATTAAAAACAGCACTCCAATAAAAGAGGCCGGCGATGTTCAATAGGAAGGACATCATACTGCTTCATGACAATGCCAGGCCACATGCTGCTTTGGGGACTCGTCAGAAAGTCGCAGAGCTAGGCTGGGAAATTCTGTCGCATCCACCATACTCCCCGGACCTAGCACCATCTGATTATCACTTGTTTCTGTCCTTAAAAAATTTCTTGCAGGACAAACAATTCAAGAATGAAGAAGATATCAGACAAGCACTGGTCCAATTTTTGGCCTCTAGAGATAAGACATTTTTTTAAAAATGGGATATACGAATTGCCATCACGCTGGCAAGAAGTCATAAATATATATAATGATGGCAATTATATTATTCAATAAAGTTTATCCAAAGTATGAAAAAATGTATTCCTTTCTTTTATTCTAAAACGGACAGAACTTTCCGGTAGACCTAATATATAACTTATTTAGTTTTAAGCATCCGCGTATACAATTTAAGTTATAATTTATCGCTTTGGGAAAAATGACTGAGTATTAATAATTATTATAAAGTATTCAAAGTAAAATTTAAATAGGAATAGTATACTTGATATATAATTCCTATTTAAAAATTGAATAATGTTGAATTTTTAATATTCCATAAATTTAATTCTATATTTAAAATTATAATATTCACTTGCAAACATAAATGAAAGTAAAACTATTCATTCAAAAGTTATACAAAATCTAAATACCGATTATACACTAAGAGATTTTTCTGAAAAACAAGTAAGGAAATAAATTTTATAATAGTGCTCAATTCTGGACTATTATTTGGAACAATTTTATTTGAATGTATGTGTATGTGTTCAAATTAATATATATATCTGACTTTAGCGATATAAATTGACGAAACAAAATTTTCTAAGGAATAATAGCACATTGTGTTAAATAAAAGATAGATTTTTGTTCTTATAAAATAAAGTAATCTTATATTGAAAAAATATCAACTAGAAGCAAATGTCGAAACTATTGAATTAAAAGGCAATTTCGAAATAGGTTAACTTTCAGTTGCAATCTGAATCTAACAGTGTAGTTCTTGTAACTTTCTCTCTCTCTACATTACCTTTTCAGATTGACTTTTTCACGGAAATCCAATCACTGTGCCAAGTACTTGGTGTAAAATTTCAGCAGATTTCTATTCTTCTGGAGCAAGTTCGTTTTCTTTTATATATTTTTTATATTTATCCTTTTAGAAAATGTTTTGAGGATATTTAACTTATTTTTTTCATTACTTTTAGTTAAATAATCGAAAGAATTATACTGGAGTGATTAAACTACGTTATATATATTTTATCAAAAATGATTGGTAAGTACTTTTTAAAAGTTTTAACGTCCTTTATCTTATAGCATAGGTTTCCAAAGTGGTCCAAGTGGAACCCCAGGGGTCCATGGGAGACCACATGGGGGTCCACGTAGACTTGAAAAGACAACAGGGTTCTAACTAATTTGAACTCATACAAGTTGTAAGTGGGGGTCCACGAAACATTTTCTGCTTTTCATAATAAGGAAAAAATTGACTTAGATTTACCTATCAACGTAGGCAGGTAGCATCATTCACTAGGTAGTTACTCAAAAATATTCGACACAGAATTGAATAGAACTATAGATAATAGTACAAGTGTGCACCACATGTCGTGACTTGCAAAGTGCTGCCTGTGCGCCCACTCGTCCGGGATGCTTGCTTAGACCTGCAATCAGATGAAATGCGACTTGCGCTGTGCTAGCAATCTACATTAGTATAAATAGGAATGACAAGAACAAAACGTAACTCATTTGTTTCCAGGATTTTAAACATAAAAGTGTGACTGTGAATGAAAATTGATGTCAGTGTTTGCAGTGCCGGAAAAAGTATCTACTTATTTGTTATACATATTTTTATTGTATATTGTAATTTATCAATCATATTTGTTTCACTACTTGAGTTTAGTAGGTAGTTATGTGGTAAAAATTAAATACTAGAGGTTATTCTAAACTTAAAAAACTATAAAAAAGAACAAAATGCCAGGGAAGATTAAACTTTAGGTACCTAGTTACTTTTTTGTTCAAGTAGTTTTTGTTAATACCTTGTTACTTTTTGTTAGCAGCAGGGAGTCTACCGAAAATAATAAACTTTTGAAAGTGGTCCACGAGAAAAAAAGTTTAGGAACCCATGTCTTATAGTCACATGTATGAGTCATCAAAATGTAAAATGAATTAAAATTTTTAAAGTTTTGTCACTTATTAAATTTTATAAGTAAGAATTCCTAAAGTAAGATGTTTATTTTTTTTCCATTTGACATAATAAAATACATTTTATTATCACAATAATGTTTAAAAATGATAGCAAATAAGCATTAGTGATGTACTTATTATATATGAAAAATAAAATAAACATAAATTTAAGAAAATAAGCTGATGTAAAAGATTTAATTTCAATTTAGTTACAGGATAAACTATTTTAATGAAATTCAAATGCATAGAAAATATAATTCTAATAAAATTATAATTGAGTTAATACAATTGGAATTAATAAGCAAATAAAAAGCCCTAAATAAAAAAAAAACTTTAGTGAGAAAAATTTTTTCATTAATTCAGGTGTGAACCAAAAACGATTCTGTTTTCAATTCATATGATAAATTTAAAAAACGATGTGGCCTCTTGTTTCTAAAACATAAAATAATGCAAAATAAATTATTAAGTAAATTGTGTGTCAAATATACCATTGTAACATAAATAATAAAAACTCTATTTTCAATGAATACTGATCATATTTTAGTTTTGCATAGTTTGGCAGATTTTAATCATTTAATAACATTTTATTAATACTTATGTTATTAAAATACTAATGCTATATATATATATATATATATATATATATATATATATATATATATATATATATATATATATATATATATATATATATATATATATATATATATATATATATATATATATATATATATATATATATATATATATATATATATGTATATATATATATAATATATATATATATATATATATATATATATATATATATATATATATATATATATATATATATATATATATATATATATATATATATATATATATATATATATATATATATATATATATATATATATATATATATATATATATATATATATATATATATATATATATATATATATATATATATATATATATATATATATATATATATATATACAAAGTATTGTCCTACATTTTAGCAATTTTAGCGATTAACAAATAGCAATACAAATTCAATGATATCTAAGGAAAATGGTTAATTCTGTGCTTTTACAAATTACCTAATAGGCAGCAGTAATGTTATTTTAAAGATGACAAGATATTAAATTAATTTATATATTAAAGATAGTTAGTGTGAGAGATTTAAATTTAAAAAAGATTTACTTAAATTACATATTTAAAAGTCTAAAATATGTGATTTCCGAAAATATATGTTTATGTTTATAGTTCACTAAATAATATTGAATAATATATACGTTAATTTTCATTATCTGTACAAATACTTTTAAATGATTTCAGATCTGCTTTTGTTATCTATATAAATTTGAAGATTGTTATAAAAGAACGAAATATTCATCATTTTTCAAAAATTACTATTTATTTATTTATTTGTGTTTTTGACAGTAATTATTGAGAAATACTTCAACCAATAAAAATTATTTCTTTTCATACGAAATACCCGAATCATGTTTCGCTTTGAAAAAGCTCTTAAGACGAAAATATCAAATTTAAAGAAATAAAAGGAAACTATTTCAAGTTTGAGTATTTTTATTGTAATTGTTAGTGTAAATACTCGGAAAAATTATAGAAGGAATTTTTTGTTTTAATATTTTTTCAACTTTGAAATATAAGGAACAAACTTCTTAAATAATGAAGAGATTTTAAATATAATATGTCCTTAAACTCGTTATATTCTTTAATATTTATAAAACTTTTATCGTGTATTTTTTCGCAATTAGATTCAGATCATTAAATTGATCATTAAATTCTAATATTTCAATTGAAATAATTTTTAAAACAAAAGCCAAAACATTTTATTGCATTATTTATTTCATTTTGTTTTGTAGCCAAATTTTATTTTCAATCCTAGAATTTTAGATTAATATGAATATAATTTCTGTTGTAAAAAATTTCAAATATTTTGAACGTATGAAAAAATTAAAAAAAAATTATTGAGAAAACTTTTTGAAAATATGAAATCTATTTTTTGAGTGGAACACGAAATATCAGACATTACATATCTTGAAAAACATCATCATATTTTATAGCAATCGCATATTCTTAGATGATTATTAAATCAGATGTTGTTACATGGTGAATGAATGCAATACAATATCACCATTATATATAATTGTTCCGTGTTTAGATCAGAGCTAATAGCCATTAGAAGAGGTTTACAATATGCAGTAGAGGTATACTGTAAATTACAGGTATAAAGATCAATTACGGGATATCTGGATATTGATTGACAGTCCTGCTTCAATCCAGCATCTTTTAAATTGCAGCACTGTTGGAGATCAAACTAGCCTTGACATACTAAATATTCTTGAGAGACTGCCACCCGAACACGCAGTACATTTCCAATGGATCCCTTCACACGTTGGAGTAGAGGGGAATGAAAGAGGGGATTTCTTGTCCAGATCGGCGTCAGAGGAGGAAGTAAACCCAGGAGGATAGCTCACATCTAGCGAGATTTCTTCCCTAGCAAAAACTGAATTTAATAGGCTTATGAAAATGCCTCCCAGCCATCCATGGTACTTCGCCAAAAGACCGGGTGAGACCTTCCTCTTAGACCAAGATCTTATCCAACTGCCTTTTCCCGCTATCTGAGTGGGCACACGAGAAGAATCACCTTTCAGAAGGGGCAAAGGACATTTCCAGACTGTCCTTGCTGTTTCGTCAATATGGCCTCCCTTATTATTATTCATCAATGATAGACTTTTATCATTTAATCTTGCTTCATTTGTATATAAAATGGAATTCACTTCTATCCTTCACAATGTATTTTTTGTATTACCTGAATAACTTAGTGCATTGTTCTTAAATTACACAAGTAAAACTGTTTTTAATAGCACAACTAACAAACTATTCTTATTATGCTTTCATAATAATGCAGCTTTAGAGTTAAAAATTGTTATTTGGTGAAACAGTAATTCAAACTATTAGTGTAATATCAAAATCTTTCATATACATTTTAAATTTATGCACAGTTAAACATCTCATATATATATGGAACAGGTTGAGAACATCTGGACATATCTCAACCTGCCTAAATTTTAAACAAGACGATTTCCTTCAGGAACCATCATATTTGTGTTCCAGATTTTAATGCTTTCTTGTTGGTTCAAGGAAGTTATTTGATTAAATATAAATTCCTATTTATTTGCGCAAATGTGTCTCCAATATTAAAAGCTTTAAAAAGGATGGAAGTTGTAAACTTTTTGAGTAATATGAAATAACGTGAAGTATAAGGTATTCTATGTATTCCTCAACTGTTATACATTTCTGAAGTTAAAAACGTTTATAAATGTTTGCTTCAACAATTCTTTGCACCATAAGCAAGTTATTGCAGAGGTATTAAAAACATTATTGAAAATGAATTCAGAAATCATTGAAAATATTTATTTTTACATGAACTTTGGAAAAAAGGAAGGTTGAATTACAGTAACGGATTTTACTAGCTTATATGTCTCAATTTAAATTGTTTGAAAAAGTAATATACTTACTTTTTCAAACAATTTAAATAGGGTAATAAAGTAACTTTTTTTTGTAACTTATATGATTAATCTTAGTAACTGAACAATTAGTAATTATATTTCCTTAAAAAATATGATCCTATTTAATAGACATACTATTTAATGTGTTGTTTTAATAATAATAGCATTTATTTTTTTATTTTGCTTTAATATTGTTGATAATTATTTGTCTTAGAAGCATGTTTGTAATTTTTAGATTAATGTTATATTTTTTTGCCTAAATTATTTATTAATAAAATATCAAAAAATAAATAACATGTGTGTGCATTGAAATTTGATTAATACCACATATATGTAAGGACACTAAATAAAAAATCGACCATCATATTTAATAAAAAAAATCCTTAAGCGCTTAGTGAAATTAGAACCAATAATTAAAGACTGTGTAAAATTAAATTACCCATTTATGAATAGATCCATCTCAATTAGATTTTCTTTTTAAGATATTTTCTTAAAATTTTTTATCATTTTATTTCTCTGTAGCAATGTATAGGGTATCTTCAATTATGGTATTCTGTTGGCCACCTGGAAAGTTCATTATTACATTATGCAGTTAATTATTACGGGAATTCAAATATTTCTCATAGATTTGTATCACTTAATTAGACACGTTGAACACTTTTTATATAAATAAAGTTATGGAAAAGCATATTCTTTGGAAATTATTTTATTTTTCATTATAAATAATTTAGTTGTTGATTTAAATAATTTTTTTCAATAACAAATTCAATAATTGTATGTCCAAACAATATTTGTAGCAGAAAAATATTTCATTGAAATATAATCTTTAAATAAATAGTTGATATTTCTTCATATGAATGTATAAATCTTAGATAAAATAATTTATATAAATATTTTTATATTTTGAATACAAAATGATTCAAATTATATAATTTTTAATTTTACAGTTACGTGTTACAATGTACTAAAACAGGTGTGAATACATAAATTTGTATAAAAATACTCATTAAAAATTAAATTCATATAAATAACAACTAAAAAACAGACTCAAAATCATTTTAATCCAAATTTTGAAAAATTAAAATGCTGACAAAACTCGTAATTGGTAACTGTGTGTATCAAAGTTAAAAACGAACTAAGCTTCTGTCGTAAATTTGAAACTTCATTTATGAAATTTAATATAAATAAAATAAAATTTAGAGATACATAAATGTTTTTTGAAATAGGTTCGATTTATTGAATTCAATAATTTTCTTCTACACTATTTTTTGAAAGGGTGATTTGATTGATGAGAGATCTAGAAATATGCATAGCCAAAAAAGCATTGGATACTATGGAAATTTGTTGATTGATTCAAGTTATGCGTGAACTGTTGTTGTGTTGCTGATAAATGAAATTTGCTTTTTTAGAATAAATGGTGGCATTTTAAGATGGAAATTGATTTCTTCGAATCATTGAACAGTTACCCAACTTAGTAGGGATCTGCAATCATTAGCAATGGAAATGGAAAATATGATGTCGTGTTTTTGCATGGTGCAATCCACAACTGAGTTCGGATTGTATCTTTTAGGAGTTTTTTATTTATTTCGGGTATCTTGTCTTAAGTAAACTTCATTTAAAGACACAAGTGTTAAGGTGCACCGAAATGCTCGCTATCATGAGACTGCTCTATATGATGGCGAACATATTCTTGACTCATTTTTCTTAATAGAAATGAAAAATTTAGATCCGAAAATGCACGTTGTCTAGTATTGGTTTTATTTAACTTAGAAATACCTGTAATGTGTTAAAAATATAGTATGTGGGAACATCAGCGCAAATATTTGGATACGTGAGTCCATAAGTATGGACGTTTCTTGTAACATTGTAACTACTGAGAAGCGTGCTACATTCTCATATTCTAAATAATTTTGTCTCAATCCCTGCAAATTGGAAGGATGCAGACATTTGTTCGTTAGTGATCTCATATCTCAGGAAGGTGCATCAATTAATGTTCTTCTGTCAGACATAGTTTCTCTTGGAATTAAAATTTTTTTTTTTAAATTTTATTTTCAAGAGAAACATGAACGTTTCTCCGGGAAATAAAAAATAATAGCAATAAAATATTATTCTTGAAAAAAAATTTTATTATTCATCAATCTAATAGACTTTTATCATTTAACCTTGCTTCATTTGTATATAGAATGGAATTCACTTCTGTTCTTCACAATATATTTTTTGTATTACCTGAATAATTTAGTGCATTGTTCTTAAATTACGCAAGTAAAACTATTTTTAATAGCACAACTAACAAACTATTCTTATTATGCTTTCATAATAATGCATCTTTAGAGTTAAAAATTATTATTTGGTGAAACAGTAATTCATCCAATTAGTGTAATATCAAAATCTTTTATTTAAATTTTAAATTTATGCACAGTTAATTTCTTTAGAATATAAAGAAAATAGTATATATATATATATATATATATATATATATATATATATATATATATATATATATATATATATATATATATATATATATATATATATATATATATATATATATATATATATATATATATATATATATATATATATATATATATATATATATATATATATATATATATATATATATATTTAAAGTTTATTCTTGATTAAAATGCAAGTTTTCAATGCTACCTAATATGTATTTAAATTCCGTTAAATTTGAGATTAACTTATTAATAAAAATTTTCAGTTTTCGTAAGAAAATGGAAGACGAAATAAAAAAATGTTTAAAGGCCACATATATTTGAAACATACAGTGTTTGCCACGATTATCCATTATTTATTCATCAAAAGTTTCCAAAATTTTACTTCCGCAAATATTAATATTTTATTAAACTTGCTTAATTACCTGAAAATAAAAAACACTTTATTTAAAATTGTATTTTCTAGAAAATTAGTATTAAGTTAATTTAATACTGAAAAATTAATTATTAATTTTAGTTTGTTTACATATTTCTTTCTTTTTCTTTCTTTACAATATCTGTTTTATTATACATTTTTCCGTGCGTGTCTAAATTTCGTGCAAAATGCAATCAACTGTATTTTTAGACAAGAGAGAATGAAGACATTAGTATTCGAATGAGAATTTGATTTTAAAGCTAAAAATACTATAGGAATTTTTTTTGTTTGTTAAAATAGCAAACTAATATTAATACTTTATGCAAAATGCATATTTTTTTGTTTTTCTGCTTCTGAAGGAAAATTTAGTTGCTCATATTTTTGGTGTTTGTTTTAACTGGATATAAACGTTTTTTGTTTATCTGGTCATGAAGATTTGAAATAGAATGAAAATTTAGTTGAAAATAACCAAAATAGTAAGGAAGTATTAAACACTAATGTAATCCATTCGGTTTGGTTTTATTAAGACTATAATAAGCTTATCTTTTTTCTTATATCATTTCAAACAATGCATGATTTCATTTCAAAACATATTTGTACATTTTAAACATAAAATATTTAGAAATCCGTTGTGTGAAATTAACATAGTATTAGCACATCAGCTTATTTCATTGAATTAAGGGAAATCTTATATTATGGTTTTCATCTAAAGTGATCTGATGTTTATATATACTAATAGTATAAGAACAATAATAGAATCATAAAATGTGTATAACAAAAGTTTGCTTATTTTTCTGAAATCATAAATATCGGTGTGTTAGCCTGCAGTATATGTTTTTGATTATTTATGTAAGCAAAATTAATGAATCTGCTGTGATTAACATTTTTTTACAATAAATTTACATCAAAACATTTTAATATGTAAATATTTTCAGTGAGTAACAGTATGTGAAATAATCATAAGCATGATAGAATCTTTATTATTTTATAACCAGGCAAACATTTAATTTGGGAATAAAATATAAATGTTATTAAAATTGATTTTTTATTTTGAGCATTTTTAAAATTTTAATGGAAATTGAATATTTTATACATTATTCAAGCATAAAAATTTCAAAGTGACAATGTAGTCTAACATTAGAGCCTCAATAATTAATATTTAAGAGGAAAAAAAAATAGAAACTATCAATTTCTTAACAAAAAAGTCTTGCATATAATCCATTTAATTATCAGAAATTTAATATTTAATGGCAAAACTAATGAAAACAAAGTAAATATTTTAACCACCATCATCTTTTTAACTATTTTCTGTAATCCAAGTAGTCTGTTTTAGTTTTCTTATCAAAAGCTATGCCAAGACCCTTAACTTCCATCTGTTCTTTGGGTGAGAGCCGAAGCGGAAATCGTTCAAAGAAAATGGCACGGTGTTATTGACTCTGAGCATTGAGTTCTGAATTTGCAAATACTTCCGCCATCGCTGATGGTTTTGTTTCCCTTTTATCTTGAAATTCTTACCACAAAAAGAAAATAATTTAATTTTAAAGTTAGGAAAATGTTGATAGTTAGATAAAAGTAACCTGTGTGCCTCCACTAATATGCATGCATTGTTTTAAAATTGTAAAATTATTATTGATATTATTTTTAGGATTAAAATTGAATAAATTCATTTGAAAGAAATTAAATGTTTCTATTTGCACACATCTTTATAACTATTACTAAGTTCAATTTAACTAAATTGTAATAATTTAAGTTTTTGTAAGGATATTTCACAAAAGACTGAGAAATATATATATATATATATATATATATATATATATATATATATATATATATATATATATATATATATATATATATATATATATATATATATATATATATATATATATATATATATATATATATATATATATATATATATATATATATATATATATATATATATATATATATATATATATATATATATAATTTTATCAGATTTAATTAGAAATTATGGCTCATTTATCTAAATGTGACGCAAGTTTTGAATATAAACATTGTAAAATTTTATACGCATACTTAGAGTATTTTCTTTTTATTTTATCAAGAATACAAATAATATCAAGTTTATGAAATAATTTTTGAGTAGGGAATACCATAGCAATTTAAATAACAATAGTATGAAATTATATGTGCATGCTTAATGACATTTTGGGTTACTTAACTAAAATATATAAATATTATTTTAATTCAGAACAATTGAAAAAATATTTTAAAAATATTAAATTTTATTTTAATATTTTTAAAATATTTTTTTTTAATTGTTCTGAATAAACTTATATTTTTTGGCCGTTTCCTTGTACTTATTTACTTTATTTAAAGTGTCTTATAATTTTATCTTTTCTATTTTAGTGGATAAATATTTATTATGATAAAAATAAATAATGGTAATGAAAAAATATAAATATTTAATTGTTACTTAATAAATAACTTTTTTAGTAATATAATACTATCATTTTTACTTTCGCTTTCTTCAGTGTAATAATAAAAAATCTAAATAACAAATTGTAATTAATTTTACACATTTACAGAATCTTCCACAAATATATAGTTAATTTCTTTCTCAACAAAGTTTATAGAAAGTTTGAAGCTAATGTTTTTTTCATGTTTTAAAGTGATTCTTTGTTTTACATAATTTTGCCAGCGTTCAAAATCCCTATGCAAGCAAAGCAAAACTATAAGCACACAAAGTAGTAAGGAAGAAAGAAAGCAAACATTCTTTTTATTTAAATTGTGTATTTACTCCGTGGGTTTAGCTTATTTATCTGGTATGATTTGAAATATTTTCTTCTATTTGACTAAGATAAAGGAGATGTGGATGATTTCAAAAGCTTCTATTTAATCAAAGCTTAAGGAAAAAAAATATAAAATCCCTTATACTCCCGAATGAGTTTTGAAGTAGTTTAACCTTTGATGTTTAAATTTTTTTTCTTAAAGGTTCTGACAGTTCTTTATATAAAGTTTTTAGATTTACTTTTGAAAAAATAATAAAGTTTGGGATAAATTTATCTTGCTTCTTACCTTGCTTCAAGAGAATTCGGTATTTTAGAAGCATATATTTTACACACTGAAGTTGTAACACGATGATCAAAAGATGTAACAATATATTACGTTGAGGAATAAATTAGTAGCATTTTTACCAAAAGACATTTATTTAAACAAAAAACAAGAATTATATCAAAAAGTTAATCAATTATGTATTCGCTGTTGCTGTTTACAACCTCTTTCCACTTTTCGACCAAATTTGATGATGCCGTTCCGCCAAAAATTGCCTGGTTTTGTGACAAAGAAGTTGTTGCGCTAGGACCTCTTTGTTAACGAAGGTAACGCCCTTCATATGGTTTGACAAGGAGCGGAAAAGATGGCAATCGGTCGACGCATGGTCCGGTGAATACGACGGATACTAAAGGACCTCCTATTGGAGCTCTTGGAGTGCGTCTTTGAGGACTTGTGCAACATCGGGTCTGGTGTTGTCGTGAAGAAGTATGGTTTGACCATGTCGATCAGGTCTTTTCAGTCGAATAGCCTCATTTACGAGGTGTAGCTGGAAAATGTAGAGCTCCTTGTTGACTGTGGAATTCTTTTTGAGCATTTCTCAGTGCACCAAGAGTTCCTTAAACACAAGTTCAACAAATTCTTTGACACCAGACCAGGCGATTTTTGGCGGAATGGCATCAACAAATGGATCGAGAGGTGGGAAGAGGTTGTAAACAGCAACGGTGAATATATATTGATTAACTTATTGATATAATTACTGTTTTAAGTTTAAATAAAAGTCTTTGGTAAAAACGCTACGAACTTATTCTCTATTGTAATATTTAAATATGTAATGAAGGTACTTTTCCTAAAAAAAACTTAATTCGATTGTAACAGAAACCATGTGACATAGGAAAAAAGGATAGAAATTTATTAATCAATCGATTTATTAGACATGCATATGGAAGCAGAACAACCACATTTATTCTCCTCTCAATGAGCAGCAGGAATTGAACTTAGAATCTTCAATCATCAAGAAAATACTAATAATATACCAGTAAATAAGTTTTCAGCAGAGAAAAACTTTAAGGCCCATTATAGTTCTTGATTTAAAAATTTTTAAATTGTGTTAAGAATTTGTAACTTACAAGCATTTTGAAAAAAAAATAACAATGACAATATGAGAACAGTCACATATTTTTGAAGATTGAAATTTTTGCAATTCAAAAAAAATTAATACAAAGATATTAGAAAAATTGATACAAAGATATTAGGTTTTTTTCCTTATTAAATTTTCTGTTATTTTTATTATAATCTTTATGACCTTAAGCATTATTTATTTTCTCTAATTTCCACTGAACCAAATAATAATACTTTGTTTTAATATAAGAATATCCCTGGATTCTTTTAACTTGAAATGTTTTTATTAAACCTATATTTCTTGTATGCAAAAATGGACTTTTAATCATTCGTCATTTATTTATTCCCCCGGCAGTTAAAGGTGACGAAATTAAGATATATCAATTTCTTTATTACAATTTTAATTGAAATTGAACTCACTCCTTTAATAAGAAATACCATTCTGTTTCGCTCGCAAATTCTTTTAAAAATAATCTTTGTAAATGTAATTATATTTTTTTTTAAAAAAATAATTGCTTTTTTATGTATGTTCTACTATTAGCTTGTTTCGAATATTACAGAGAATTTTACTCATATCGAATTCATTTTAACAATTATATGATAACTTTACAATTCTTAAATTAAAAAAAAATATTTTTTTGTAATTATTCCGTTTCACTTTAAATCCTAATGTTACATATGTTTTAATGTCTTGGGACAAATTTATTTCTATATTAGACTTATATAGTATCTAGATGCAAGTAACTGTAAACGTTAGAGTGTGAATTTGTAGTAAAACCATTGTATGCAAATATCAATTACAGATAATGGTATTTAACAATAAAATATTGTAAAAAAATTAATGAAGCCTTAAATAGGAATAAATGTTTCATTTTGACTGGCAATTAGATGCATAAGAATGCTTATTAAAAATTTTGATAATTGAGTTGACGATCTATAACTACTTCAACTCCATAGTGTGATCTAAAACTAAAACGTAGGTTAAAAATGCAATTTTGTGAAAGTTCTTAATTGGATATAAGTTTATATTTGCATTTAATAAAGTGTCTAGAAAATAATTAACAGCAGGATTTTTCTGGTTGTTCAATAATTTGAATTCATTTATTTTCATATGATATGCATAATGTTTTAAATAACAAATTCCATCTAGCTATAAACTACGAATTTCGATACCTATTTTTTCTAACAATTGCCACAGTATTCTAGTACAGAGTATCCAAATTACAACCTTAGTGCATTGCTGTTCTAGTTATCAATATTCAAAACCTGAAGTGCTGGTTCCCAATTAAATATATAATTTCTCTTACATCATCAAATTTTAAAATTTTTGCATTGTAAATATAACGAAAATTCTCGTACATTTTGTTATCGAACAAAAAAGCCGTGGATACATTAATGGCCTAAATATCGATGCGTTACTGAAGCAAAAACAGTACCATACTTAGTCTACCTAAACTACTCTTTGACACGTAATTGCAGCTGGTGTATTTTCTTATGAGAATTCGTTGAACAAGACACTTCACAGATCTTCGTGTGCAAAATTAATCTAACGTGCCACAGGTCAATTTTTTATGAGAGTTCACGTGAATAAAAATTCAAAAAAAATTGTTTTCGTGTTATAAACTTGGGAGTTATACGAAATTATGAACAACAATGCTTAGTGATTAAAACCTGAATAACGGAAAATACATTCTAATTCTACTTATTAATTTAAAATATTTACTCTTAATAACTATCGTAATTTAATAATTTTATTAATAAATTAATAACAATTAAAAGTTCTAAAACACGCATCTTGAAAATTTATAAACTCTTAAGATTTAAAATTAATAAATTTAACATTTTTCAGCATGAAAGCTTTAATTTATCCTTTTGTTGGCAAAAATGTATAATAATATCCTTATTGAGCAATAAGTGACTACTACACATTTAAGTAAAGTTTCATAAAATGTGCCGTTTCTTAAATTATTTTTATCAAAAATTTCCATTTCAAAAATCCATTTTACTTAATCAACTTTTACTTACATTTTATATTATAATATATAAAAATCTTTCTGAAAAAATAATAAGAAATTTGATAAATTACTAATTTATTCATGAAATGGTAAAATATTTTTATTTAATTTTGTAAGAAGTCTGCATAATATAAATAGTGTTCTGGTTTTTAACATCAACTCACCATGTAAATGGTAAAATGTATTTATTTAATTTTGTAAGAAGTCTGCATAATGTTGGTTAACGTTCTGGTTTTTAACATCAACTCACCATTTAGACTGCTATAACTAAACAAGACTATTATTATATGCTTGATTTTTTGATGATTTGGACATTATCAAATATCAAGAAAGAATGGCATGTTAAAGGCCAAAAAACTTTAAAAGTCACATACTCTCTACTTTTGTTTTTAAGAAAAATTAACACAAGTGTATAATATTTTTATAGCTCTATGTATCACCTAATTTGAGTATTATAGTATTAGAGAGAAACATACGTATAAATAAGGATTAAAAATATCTGAACATTATTTATTCAAGGTTTGTTATTTTGATTTAAAATTTTAGTGAATTCTTTATAATCATTATTTTTTTATTTTTTTAACTTTATCAGCCCAAATAAAATAACATTCAAAATTTCTCTACGATATTATTGAAGAATGCTTATAAAAATTTTAAAGATTTTTATTTTGAAAAAATAAACAGAAATATATATTTTATACCTTAATTATTTTTTGATATAGTCGAAAACAAATTAAAACTTTAAAGTTTAAGAATTTCTGCTTTTTAATCAATTTTTCAATGAAAAAATTCATCATATCCTTAAAAAGTTTATAATTCATATTCTGGTTTTAAAAATTGTTCTATTTTTTAAATGAAATATAAAAGTATTTATGTATTTAGAAAAAATATTTATGTCTTTAGAAAATTATTATTATAACATCAATTAATTGACTACGTTTGTAGCACAACAGTAAAAACAAAAGTAAATTAAGATACGTTGTTAAGCTAAATTTTTTTAAATATTTATCATCTGAACTTGAGATTTGAATGCCGCTTTACTTAGGATTGATATTCTTTTAGCTACTTACTGGTTCAAAATGAGCATCATTTTAAACGTAAGTCTCCGCTTAAAGTATGTTGCACTTACACTCATTTTCAAGTTAACAGCGTAACATTATTGAACAATTCAACAAATTCAGTTCAAGAAGTTTAAGAAAAATTAATTTCTTTTACTAAGTATAGGGTAAAAAAACAATGTGTGTAACGACAAAGATAATGTTTATCATTTGCAGTGATAGGGGAAAAGCCAGGATAGGTTACAGTTAAACTTCCTACCTGACCAGCTTCATATATATATATATATATATATATATATATATATATATATATATATATATATATATATATATATGTATTTATATAAAATCATAAAATGATCATGATTGATGTTAGCCTTAAATCAAATTAATATTTGTAATAAATTAAATTGTATGTATTTAAAAAAGCTAATTTTAAATTTTAATCCAACTGAAAAAAGTATTAGTAGATTTATCATTATAGTATTAAATGCACACATATACACACTCACGCAAACATATAGCTATGCAAATTCTATATTATAAACATGAAATATTGCTTTGTTTTTAGTGTATGACTAGTATTCTATCTTCCTATGTCTACAAATAAGACAAAAAATAAATGAATAAAAATTGAAGCTAAATTTCAGTATGGTATATTCCATTACGGAGCTTCAATCATATCAATAGGAAGAGAAATATTGTTACAAAAAAATCGTATTTTCTATAATTAGAACGATTAGAAATTTGTTATTCGATAGTTTATTTTGATAAACTATTTATAATTTTTTTAATTATGTAATGTTTAATGCTAGAAATCTTTATAATATTTAAAATTTACTTCACGTGGGGGTATTTTAAACTAAGTATTGTATAATTGTTTTCAAATAAAATTTTAGAAGTTAAAATAAACAGTTTATTAAAAATGATACAAATTATAGTTTTATTAAGGACAGTTTTATTTATATCCATATTATTTAACTCAAATGAAGAATGTCACATAGAATTAATAAAAATCCTATGATAAAATATTTAGATTGTACCTTTAGTTTAAAATTAAAATTTTAAGATATTTGTCAACATTTTTCTCTTTAAAAATACCAATCAAGTTATGCTTGAAATTAAATTAAAAAGTTTGGCAAAACTGGTCATTAATAACCTAATTTTGATTGCACTCTGCACAAAAACTCTGTATGCTGCTATAATAAGGAAATACTACTCAGTATTATTCAGTAGGATATACGGAAATACTGTTTACCACTGATACCATGATAATAGTAATTAGCGAATTTATACGTGGATACCTACGGAAAAGTTTTAGTTAGTTTTTAGGTTAAGTCAGCACTTTGGTAATTATAACTATAACAATAGATATCACTTTTCTGTGATAAATTATTTTGAGTTATTAATAGGGTATATTATGAGACTTTGAAATGAAGTAATATATATATATATATATATATATATATATATATATATATATATATATATATATATATATATATATATATATATATATATATATATATATATATATATATCAAGCAAATGTTGATGTAGCAAAATAATTAGAATGAAATAAAACATACATAAATCTCAGTATGGTTTTTAGATTACTCTGTTTATTTATAGGATAGTTAGACTCCAAAATGTGATTCCTGTAAAGGTTATACTTTTATATGAGTCTTTTATATTATCGTGTTACATGATGTACTGTTGATATATAATTGATATTACCACACAATCAATTAACTACACACAGTAACATGACTACAATCATTCAAGAAGATACGCAGTTTTTATGGGTACTTTGAAGTATAGACTTACAGTCATCATCTTGTAAGTATCTGGCATTAGGGCAAAAATATTTTTAAGAAATTGCTTATTTTGGAATAGAGTTCCGAAGTCATTGTTGTGTAACAGGTCTTGTAATGTATACCGTGAGTTATATTTTAAGTATTGTTTCTAAGTATACAATACGATAGTTTAAAACTTTTAATGTTAAAGAGACATACGTTATACTACTCGAGTTAACTCAGTTAAAATTTAATTTTGCGTTTTCATTACACTTTAATGCGTAAATAAAAAAATGCATTTTTTATTGCTTATATTTTTTATAATTTATTTCAATTTCTTTTCATGATGCAGATTATATATACAAATATGAATAATTGATAAAGCTGGTCCTTTTATGTTAAAATTAAATATTTGAGATTTTGTCGAACATAGATCATGAAATATATTCTTTATAATACATTTTATAACTAAATTAAATAATGTGATGACAGATGTTTCTGTGTAATTTATAATGAAATGCATTTTTACAGATAATTTTGACTTTATTTGTTTCCAAATATGTATTCGATAAATCGAAATGTATTCTTTTTAACTACATGTTCAACACCTGCTGCTATACCTGCTACTAGAGATTTATCAAATGGAATAGAGGAATTAATTTATGTAAAAAAGGAAATTATAGGTAATACTAATATTTGCAAATGACACAAAAGAACAATTTATCACTTGATAAGTTGAAATTTTACAATATATTTTTAACAACTTTGGAATATATTTTGAATAATTTTAAAATATATTTTTAATGAAATGATGAAAACGTATAAATTTCAAATTTATTAGTATTTATTAGTAGACAAGTATTTCTACTGATTGCAGTAATCGTCAAGTTAGTATACTGGTATTAATGATACTAAAGATGGGACAAATTAGATGGTAGCAACAAATGCCGACGCATTCTTATTTTAAATTATAAAAATCATACAATAGAATAAAGGGATTTATTTTTTTAGTATAAAATTCTGAAAAATACTTAATTGAACTTAACTACAATTTCTTAAGTTGGTGGCAAGAAAACCTCTATTGAAATTTTATTCAATAAAACTGAAAAAAATGCAATGTTTAAAAATATAAGAGACTGTTAACTTCATCGTTCCAAAATTCTATTTATGTAAAGTACTCTCCTTTCAACTAGCAGTATATATTTTTCATTAAAATTCGAATGCATAAAAGATTATTTCATTCACAGTCAACAGTGATAAAGGAAGTCGGGAATCGTTTGAATAAAAAATTAATTTGAATAAACTATGCACAAAAAAGCAATTTCTTTATCGTTTAAAAGCTTTTAATGAGAAAAAATAGAATCAATATAAAATATTTTATAACGAAACATTAAACTGAAAATGAAAAAAAAATATTAAAAATAATCTTGAAGAAAAGGAATATATTCTGAAATCTTTAATTAACTTCCAAGTATTAAAAAACTTTTTTCTTGTTATTAAGAGAACAAGTATTTCTTTTTGTATTTCTACAGTATCCTTTTAATTTACATAAAGCTATTTCCCTGCCCACTTTTGTGAAGTTCACTTTTTTATTGAAATGCAATTTCATTTGCTGAATTCGATCATTAGATGCCCGTAAATACGTTACGAAAATTAAATATTTGGATTCAATCAAGTCTTATGGCGCAATTAAAAGTTTTATTAATAAGAAATGAATTCTTAAACATCACAATGGATTTTTAATGAATAAATTTTAATGCTATTTTGTCTTGATTAGCTTTTGTTGCTTGTTTTGAATAAAAAAAGTTTAATTACAAGAAAATCATGATTTAATGCTGAAGATAAAAATAAGATTTGCATTATGGTAAAAATAAGTTATTTCATAATTGTGAAAATAATTCCAAATATTTCTAAAATAAAAAATTTAATAAAATATAATTTGAGTTTATATTTTTAAATAATATTTTAAATATTAATATATTAAAAAATTAATAAATGTTATTATATATATATATATATATATATATATATATATATATATATATATATATATATATATATATATATATATATATATATATATATATGTATAATAGAAATCAACAAAACGTCCCTTACAACATTTATTGAATAATATTTAATATTCTAATTTGCATACTGATTTATACATTTTGAACCTAAAAATTGTTGAACATAATATATTACTAAACAAAATAATTTAATTCCAATATGTATATATTCATATATTATGTATATATATATATACATATATATATATATAATTATATTCCCATTAAATAAAAAATGACATTAAAATATCGGTACCTAAACAATAGATATGAAAAACACGAATATAAATGGGAACTACTTAAAATTCATCATCTGTGATTAAATCCAAACCAACTTTTATTTTAAAATAAATTGAAGTCAATATCAGCAGCTCTGTAAAAATAGAAATTTAATGTGATTATGGTTCTGTCTTAAATTTAATAAAAGCCATAGTATACTATACTAAAACACTTCATTGTTATGAGAGTAGAAGTTTTTCATTTACCGATATTTAAAGCTTGATTTAATTGTTCGCCTATGCGTAAGATTGTTACATACAAAGTAATTTAACTGAAAATTATTTGATAATATTTCAGTAATGCAAAAAAGGCTTATTGAACTAAATAATTAAACTTATTTTATATAGCAAACACAATATACAATGATATCGAGGGTAAAAGAAATTTCAAATTGAGTCGATTATGATTATAGAAACAATATGTTTAATGATTTTAATTAAACAAGGATTAAAATAACATTAATCTAAACATATCGGTAGAATTTTTGTAAAATTAAAATGTATATAACTGTCTGTAAGCACAATAAAAATATTGAAGTTGTAGTTAAAAGGCACATAATGTTTACTGTACTGAAAAAGAAATCGGTTAATATTTAATATTATTCCTTCTTACAAATGCACAGGCCTAACCCGTATAAAACATAATTCCATGATGTAAGCAAGGAAATGTCTAAATTTTTTTCGTAATTGATTTCATTCTTTCAGTATTGCTGTTTTTTTCGTTTGATGGTTCTCTGAGAAGACTCTACATAATATAAAATGTATAATCTATTTTAGATTGAGATTTGGAAATCAATCTTGTGAAGATTTTTAATTTTCAGAATAATATTGTATAAAAAAGCTACGCGTGGAGGGGCACCAGGTGTTTTCAATTAAACGCCTAAAAATTGTCAAACACACAGCAGTTTCTAGGATCACATATTAATGTTTAGCGCAATTCACGGTTCCCACTTCTGGGACATGAAAAAATCTATTTTTGTGTAAAACAAAATGATAACCTAGCCAGCAAATATTCGTAGACATAATGGCCAATTTTATGTAAATTTCAGAGGCATATTAGACATATAATGCAGGGAAAATTAGAATACAAAAAAATGATGTATCGATATTAAATTCTGTAATGAATTAGATTTAAGATTTTATCGAACTTATCAATGAAAAAATCTCTCGTCAATGCACCTTTACTTCAATCTCGGTGATTGAAGACCGGTGTTTTACTACTTGAAAAAAAACTCTACTATTAGTATATTATAATAAATAAGGAGCCAACAGTTCTCTCTCTCTCTCTCTCAACCATTTATGAAAACAGTACACTTCAGCTCTCAAATTACTGTAGCTGCGTATAAAATACAAAATAACAGAAAATAATTAAAGTCTAGAAATACTAAGCAAATATGACACCAATGTTAAAATACATATTATCCTCAATGAAAGGGACGAATAATGATCTTTAATGTCATAAGCATCAATTTACATACTTAAATTTATTAAAAATGGATCATTAGTATTAAACGTTTCTTCATAAAGCGGCATCGGAAATGTTCCTTTTATAAAATTTTATGTAAATATCATTCAAAATGGCCTTTTGATAGCATTACTAAAATTTAATATCTTAGTATCTCGTATAAATACTAGCACTTGCTTCTTTTAAATATAAATAAAGAGTTTTGTCAATTTAAAGCAATTTGTAATATTTATAGTGAATTAATGATATCATCTCCGACAAAAATGGAAGTTTCCATTTTTTTATCATTTTAAGGTGATTAGGACTCTTTGTATTATTGAGACAATAATGCTTCGATTAACTTATTTCTTCATACAGTGAAAAAACTCCATCCCAGAACTCTATGAAAACTCGTCTAGATAATTTCACCATGTCGAAAGTTTGCTTCAGCATGAAAGGATGAACTGTTGTATTTTGTCCAAAAACATTGCTGAGCCAAATAATGTTGATGCAGTTTGTGAACTGATATATCAAGATTATATTACGACATAAAGTTATGTTTTTAGAGCTAGGCATTTTGAGCATTCCCATAATATCCCTCAATAAGTTATCATAAGAATATGACGAAAAAAAATTGCATATTTGTTCCCGCTTGAACCTGCCAAAGCCCAAAAAAACTCAAAATGAAGCTAATAATTAGTAGTGAAAAAATGCGTTAAAAAGAACGTTTATGGTGCATCAAATGGTGTGTATAAATTCTTCATTTATTACGAATCTTGGATATATTCATATGAGCCCGGAGGAAAACAAAATTCGTCTATATGGGTCTTCCAAGACTAGCTAGCCATTGAAACACTTTACTTGTTTCTTGTGAATACTGACCACATGACAACAGTGGTATTGAAACAATCGCAGGAAATCAATTTTGGTTGGGTAAACCAACATTTGTTTGATAAAAATTAATTTTAAATCTCTAAAAAACCAGAAAAACAGCAAACCTTTCTATGTAATGTCATTTCTATGCCCCAAACATCAGCTCAAATAAAAGAATTTTGGACCAGCTAAAATGTAGATTTGATGAGACATCTAATACACAAACATCCTTTGCGGTTGATTTATTTAAAACGCGTGTTTTAGAGATAATTCATTCAAAATTGGAAAAAATGCTAGGAAAATGATTGAAATCATGTAAAGGTGCATTAACTTCATGGAGAATGTTTTAAGAATAGAATTATAAATAGTAATTAATGAATTTTTCCTCCGTTATTCATTATTGAGTATTTTTATGATCATATAAGAACACTATAAAAATTTTTTAACATTTTATGATGCCCATTTGCTCAATTTTGCATTTTCTCTCATCAAATGAAAGAATACAATTAAAATGAAATTAAAAGATCATTTGTGTGTTTTAATATACATTTTGAAGTACCCTTTTGCTACATCAACATTTTGAGTATTGTTATCATAAAAACTAAGAATATATATTTTAGTTTGTACAGTACTATTAGTATTAGTTATGAAAACTATAGAATGCATTATTTTTTTAAACTTAACATAATACATTATGAAATTAATTTATCAAGCGAATATTTGAATTTAATAACTTAAAATTAAAAAAAGGAAAGGAAACTAAAAATAACCGAAATTAAAATTTGATTATTTATATATAACAATTGTTTGATACAAAATGTCATTAACAATTTTAAATATATATTTTGAGTATAATATTATACGAGATATTAACAGTATATAACGTTTGTCTATATATTTCTTAGTACGCAAATAGTTTAAAAAGTAATGTTTTTAATAACAGAAAGTGAAACTTCCTGCTTTATTTGATAAGACAGTAAAAATGAGATTTATAGATTTTTACAGTTTAAAAATGTCAGGTATATATATTCGTTTCATAAGCAGATCCGAGACTTCTCATTAAAAATCGATCAATTCATTTCATATCTTATTCTTTTTTCCCATCTTTTCCAGACAAGAGCAAGCTGCGATCCACGTGATGAACGATTCTTAGAACTGAAGCGAAGAAAAATGCTCTCAGCAGAAGGTTACTTTCGTGTCGAGACTGTAAAAGATATTTTGAAGAATATGCTTGTCATCAAAACATACTGTTTCTTATAATCAATCTATAATTTCTTTCCATTTTATTCTTAACATTTAAGAATATTTATATTTTCTGTATGAGAATGGTGAGTATTTGTATATACTTGTTTACTTATTTATTTTATGAGTTTTAAAATGCATTTATTCCAACGAAATCTGAAATAAAAATATTGTATAAAAAGTAATCATTTTACACAATAATATTATTTTTAATTAAATTATTGCTTAAAACTTAAAAAAATATATCTAATTGAATTATTAATTTTATTTGTAATTATAATTAATAATTCTAGTTTATTTGATATTGAAATGCTTCAGATTTATTTTAAATTGCTTAAATAAATATAGATGTAAATAAAACATGTAAAGTTGTTTCTATATATTTGGTTTTGAAAGAACAAAATTAAAAAAAAGAATTAGAAATATGAGCATGTGATATTAAAATACAAATATAAAATATATATTTAACTTCTAAATTAAATACAATTTACAATATACAGTTGATAATTTATAAGAAATTATAAAACAAGAATTTGTAGCTTTAAGAATTATCATTGGAAATGATAGTGATTGAAATTTGCGATTACATAAATTAAAGAAATTCAGTTGGGAATTGTTTGCATTAATGTATATATTGCAAAAATATTATTAATATTATTTTCTTTATAATGTGTAACACATATTGCAGAAAATGATCTCATCTACCATGGAAAAGCAATCCCTAACTATATTAATAATAAAAGTATTTTCACCATGATGTCTTAACATTGCTAAATATCTATTGTATAAGTTGAAGCATTAGAATTTTCATAAAATTGTAAATAACACTCTTTAAGTATTCACTGTTAAAAATTATAATAAGTAAATAAAGTAAATTATATTCAAATAAAAAAGAAATGAATTTAAATATAAATCTTAATATTTTATAAGAAATTATCAGTAGAAAAATAAATTTTTAAGTTTATACTTTTTATGAAAAAGAAAAACTGAAAACGGATTTAATACGCGTATTGAAGATATTGAATATAGGTATCATGTCTGAAGACATCAATATTATATATTTAATTTTGTTATCAATTTACTTCTTTCCATATGCATTAAGATTTAGGAAAGAATTTTCTCATTTTAATTTACTTTTTAACACTTTTTAATTCATTCTTCACAATTTTTTTGTTTATATTTATTTATTATTAGTACATAAATGTTAAATTCTGTTAAAATCACTGGAAACTTGAGAAATCAACAAAATTATTTTAGGAAATAGTAATTTAATATCTAGAGTGAATTAATTTTTGCTAGATATAACAAATCTTGCATTAATCCAATGTTCAATAAATTTTTAATGTAATTTTGTTTATTCACATAGGTAAATTGACCAATATTTTGATAAAATATATTTTATTAGTGAACAAAATTATTTTAAATACTGGAAATATTGACCAATTACTTAAGAAAAATGAAAATTCTGCGTATATATTTCATCATATGTATATAATTCTTTATTAATGTGTTTTTTGAATTGAATTTTTTGTAATACATATGATTAGTTTATATAGTTTTATTAACTAGTATTTAACAGTTTTAATAACTTTTTATTTAATAAGTTTTTTCACAATACATATTCTTCTATAAATTATCATTTAAAAATACACCGATTTTCTCTATATGAACAGAAACAGTTTTTATATTTCAGAACTTTTCAAAATTTAATAAAAAATTTGTAATTTAAAATGTAATAAAAAATAACTCTCCGCATCTAAGTTAAGTATCGTTTTCATTCTTCATTAATTCATAATTGGTTAACTTCATGTCTTTTAAAGAGTCTTTATTTTCAAATTAAAAAAATTATATATTTTCCGTAATGGGAATAATTCTTTTTTACACGACCAAAAATGTTCATTCATTTCAAATAGACGTTTCTGCTGGAAGAAAATACAAAATTTGCAATAAAGAAACCATGTGACAAATGCTCATTGTAAAATCAATGATGCGTTAAAAACTTGAAATCAGATTCCCTCTCTTTTACTCTTTAACGGGCTCTTTAAGAAAGGAAGTGCAATGACCGATAAAGAAAAGAAACCGAATCGCACTTCAAATCTAATGGAAAACTTCATAAATTATTCGCACCATTAGATATTCAATACAAAGAAAGAAAATTTACTTCAAATTAAGTATTGTATTACAATTTGCCGTTTTTTATGTCTTATACCATTATGTTATTTATATAGTCCGCTTAAAACTTTTCAGGGTTGTCAGTTATGTCTTGATTTCAACCTACGAAATACATAGATAATGTCTTACTTCACTGTGATTGATGTTACGCAAAATAAGGAAAATAAGAAGGAATGTTTATTGATTTATAGAGTATCTAAAAATAAGTGAACAAGAGCAAGAAATGTATCATAAGTGCGATGAATAAAGAGAGTGTGTGACCTGAATTATATCTGTGCAATAAATCATATGTAATTAGAGTTTAAGGGAATGCTTTGGATGTGTTAATGCGGATCTATCAACTTTCTCAAATTTTCTTGTAAAATATAAAAACGAAATATAATAGGAAAGTAAAGTTTTTCAAACTTTTAAATATATTTCTGGATCAAATAAAGATTTTTCATCTATAAAAGCATGTAAATGGGGATTCAATGCTTATTATATTTTAATTTTGAAAGTTTTAAATCAAAATAGTTAAATAAAAGTGGATGGGATGGAAAAGAGTATCTTTTTAGTTCTTAATATTATGGAAGAGAGGAATAAATTTATATTTACACCATTCACTAAAAGCTTACTAAAAGATAGCTGCTATTGTTAGAGAAACATTTATTTTTCGTTTTTGCTGTACGTATATACATTTCTAATGAAGTTTCACAAAATTTGACTATCAACAATATCTTATTTACCTGCACAAGGGGTTTTGCAATTTTTAATGAGGTAAGCTAACATGATTTCCAAAAAAAAAAATAGATTTAACTATTTCATAAGGACGTTTCGCATGTTTCATAAAACTATTAAGAACAATAGAAACATTTATACCAATACATCTGCTGAAATATTAGCACATAATAGATAGCAGTAAGTTAAAAAATAATAAAAAATACCTTTTATATAAAAATACTGAATTTCAATTATCGAAACCAAAACCAAAAAGCCAATTATTTTATTCTACGTAAGTGAGAATTAGCAAATAACAAATTTAAATTTTCGAAACTATGTGTAATAGTTTCTATACATTTTTATGTTCAAAAATTAGGTAACAATAGAATGAATCTAGATTTTTAATTACATAATTCTGGTATTATTCGCAAGTTTTAGGGGTTTTTCATAAGTTTTTCAAATTATTAAGATGTATAGTTCTTTTGAACATGCTTTACCATTACCAATAGGAGAAGTTAATTGTTTTTTTTTTAAATTAAAATACAGTGCATTTAATTGTGATTTTATCTAAATCATCAAGTTAAAATTAAAATACTTAATATCAATATCACACAATCAGCATATGATAAAGCTGAAAATTGATTCCATAAGATATAAATTCCGGTATGTTTAGTTAATTGTTGCTAGCATAAAAATATAGCCATTTTGAAGAAAAAATTTTGAGAGAAGAGTATATGTAAACAATATTTAATTGTTTTGAAAATATTTAACACATTCTTTATAATTACTCTACTTACAAAAAATCTTCTCCACATCAGCTGCAAAAGCCTCAACTATAAATAGAAAATATTGACTTTTTAGTTTGGTAATTTTTATGGGATTTAGCTTTTAAAATTTAGTAATGAAAAAACATACTTTAAGGAAATGGAATTCAAGTTTACAATAAGCATCTAGACATCTTCTGAATAAATCCAAGACTTTCTGAAGATCCTATAATAACTAACCAAAATTTGTCGTCCCTCAAAAACATTTCGTAATATTTCTTTTTAGAGTATTATGCAAAATGTTAAATGATCTTAACATTTTCGTAAAATCTACACACTAGAGAAAAACTTCTCACAGATAAGCTAGCAGAACGCTGATTTAATGAATAGCATGTGTACCAGAAAACCAGTAAATAATGCATTAAAAAAAGACGAAAAAACAAAATTTTTTAGTTTAATAGTATTTGGTTTCATTGTTAATGAATTTATCTACGGGGTAGGATCAAACGCCACATTTTTATGTAATGATTTTTATAAAACAATAGAGAAATTAATTTTCAAAACATTATTTTATTATATCACGAAGTATCATTAACATCAAATATGAATTAGTATGATCTAGAACTCAATCATATTCTTCTGAATAAAAATTTATTTCCAGTACTCTTTTGTGCATACATATGAATTGCCTGCATAAAATATAATATTATTATACTGCATAACTACAATGCATTATATTCTTTCATATTCCATCATTGTCAATATATTATATTACTACTTAAAAAATATGCAAGATAAGATAAATTTTCCACTTTATTTGTTAACTGTAAATTTTTAATGCTGTCACAAGCTATATTTTGAAATTTTATTGATTATAAAGCTTAACAGCACATGGATTACAAAATTTATTTCTTTACCTTACCAATGAATAATGACGACAAACATTTGTATCTACTATTAGTCATAAGTAAGCTTGTCTAAAGGTCATAAGTAACAACAACAACATCAAATCAAACCTTTGAGAACCCTTCTTCTTTTTCTTCTTCTTAGAGTTGGGTTTGTATGTCATTGAGCACCTCTGCTTTTATCAGCATTTTGTACTGTTAATTCCAAACCCAATGTCTCTTAGATCAAGTTGCTCGGGTCACCCACTTTATTAATAAAGTCTGATAACCCTTTAATGGAGTCTAGGTGTAACTCTCTAGTATGGATGATGCCTAAAGAGGTTAATCTAGGGAGGGATAGAGCCTCGCATTCATAAATGATATGCTTGGCCGTTTCCTCTTACATATGACATTTCCTGCAGATAGGATCTTGCTGAAACAGTCCCATTTTATGGAGATGTTTTCTGAAATAGTAGTGCCCAGTTATGAAACCTACGATTAAACGTATCTTCTGCCTAGAGCATCTTAGAATTTCATAGGAAATCCTCGCTGATGATCTACAGATCATACTTTTAGCATGGGTTTGACCAGGAGATTTGAGTCAAGCTTCATACATCTTCCGTTTTTCCCATCTAAGAACATTGGTTTTTGCGGTCTTCAAATTGATCCCACAAAAAGGTTCTGGACCAATGGGAACAAAAGACGATCCTTGTTTAGCAAGCTCATTAGCCCTTTCATTACCTTCGATAACTTTGTGCCCTGGCACCCATACAAGTATCACCCTGTTTCTAGTTGCCAGTTCTGTAAGAAGGTTTCTACACTCCAGAATCATTTTAGATTTGATTTCGAAGGAATTAAGCGCTTTTAAAGCGTCTTGACTGTCACTGAAAATGAGAATCCGCTTACCGTAGTAGCCCTTCTTCATATTCAGTCGCAGACAGTGGTTGATGGCCAAATCTTCTGCCTGGAAAACCGAAGCGTGTCGCCCAAGGCTTACAGACAAGCTGATTCTTGGTGACACGCCACAAACTCCCAGTCCTGAGAGGCTGTTCTTCAGTGATCCATCTGTGTACCAGATTAGATCTCCTGTTTTGGTTTCAAACATGTTGTTATCCCATTCGTCTCTAGTTGGAAAAACTATATCAAATGTCCTATCAAACATGTATGTTTTTTCCATGATGTCAGATGGCATCATGAAAGTAGGGTCTTGAATTTTCCTGGTGATGCCCTTGTGCCCTTTGGCAACAGGCTGGTCATACCAGTGGTTTTGCAGCTTCATTCTGTATGCATTCACTCTTGCAACGCTCCAGATGAAGATGTCCAAGGGAGTCAGATCCAACACAACATCCAATGCTCTGGTTGGCGTGGTGGAAATTGCTCCTGTGATGCAGAGACAGGCTAGTCTTTGTAGACCCCCCAGTTTGTCAATCACAGTGTTCTGTTCCACCTTAAGCCACCAGATCACACAGGCATATGTGAAAATGGGCCTGACAAAAGCTGTGTACATCCATAACATCAGTTTTGGATGTAAACCCCAGTTTTAATCAAGCATTCGCCTGCAAATCATAATGCTTTTCTTTGCTCGGTTAATTTTATCATCAATGTGCTTATTCCAGGTGAGTTTCTGGTCTAAATAAATGCCCAGATATTTCACCTCTGAAGCCACATTGATTTTAACATCAAAAAGTCTTGGTATGAAAAAACTTTTCCGTTTCTTTTTGCGTGTAAAAGGTACAAGGTAGGTTTTCTGAGGATTAACCATCAGGTCCCTATCCATGCACCATTGACCTACATAACTTAGAGCATCCTGCATGAGATGACAAGTTATGTCAAAATCTTTACGAAGGATAAGGATGACAATGTCATCAGCATATCCCTGCGTATAATAGCCCCTATCATTTAGATGTTTTATAAGGCTATTTACAAATAGGTTCCAAAGTAATGGTGACAGAACACCTCCTTGAGGACAACCTCTAGTAGTCTTTTTTCAAATGATTCACCGAAGATGTTCATTTGTATATATCTATCCGAAATTAAGGCCTCAATCTAAGTACACAGAGTCTGATTAATCCCTGCCCCCTCTAAGTGCATTGAGGATGGATGGATGGGAAGTATTATCAAAAGCACCCTGGATGTCGAGGAAAGTTGCCAAGGCAATATCCTTTTGATCCAGAGTGGCTTTAACCTTGGAAACTAGCCGATGTAGAGCAGTCTCAGTAGATTTGCCGGGTTGATAGGCAAATTGAAGAGCATGCAAGGGACTATTTCTACCCAAGTAATCTCTAATATGCCGATCAATGATTTTCTCTATAATTTTAAGAAAGAATGATGAAAGACTAATTGGTCTAATGACTTGGCCTGGTCATAAGTGTTCTTGCCAGGTTTTGGAATGAAAACAATCCTAGTCTTTTGCCATGTCTTTGGTATGTATCCCAGGGCCAAACTAGTTCTATAAATTATATTTAGCACTGGTATGACAACCTTCTCTGCCTTCTGGATCATGATGGGCATAATTCCATCAGGCCCAGGGCATTTTAGAGGTTTAAAGGCAAAAATTTCCCATTTAACAATGTTGTAGTTTATGATATTTTTAGCGATGGTCCATTGATTGCTATTAACTCTTTGCAAAGAGCCAATGCAATGTTCCCCTTCGTTGCTATAAATATCTCTAGCTCCAGGGAAGTGGGTCCTGGTCATAATTTCCATAACCCCTTTTCCGGAAAAAGCAAAATTACCCTCCTCGTCTTTTAGAGTACCAACCAAAATAGGTTGATCCCTTTTAAGGAGTTTCTGGGGTCTAGCTCCTTCAGAAATAGAATCTATCTTTTCACAGAACTTCCTCCAGGAGCTAATTTTGCTTTTCCTAACAAGTTTGTTATAAATAGTGAGGGCCATTTTGTAGTTCTCCCATTCACCATTTTTCTTAGCTTTGTTAAAAAGTTTTCTAACATTTGCTCTTTCGGCAGCTAGAGAGTCATTCCACCAAGGGCATTGGAGTTTAGCTCTTCTAGTGCGAATGGGGCAATTGTTATGATAAGAATTTAGAATACTTCTCTGTAGAAGATCTGCTGTAACTTCTAGATCGTAGTTGCCTCTAATAGGTCTGTTCTCGAGCTCAATCAACCCAGTCAGTTCTTCTTGGAATTTCTTCCAGTCCGTCCTAACTGGGTCTCTGAATATGTGATCCAGACACACATTAGAGCGAATTTCAAAATGGATGTTTTGATGATCTGAACCAGAAGGTCTGTCATCTACTTTCCATTATTTGATATTTTTACTAATCAGCGTTGTTGCTATAGTAATGTCAATTACTTCAGATCGATTGGAAGTAATAAAAGTTGGTTCGTTGCCCTCATTTAGAATATCTAACCCGTAGTTTAGAATAAATTCCAAAAGGTACTCACCTCTTTTATTTGTGTCCGTACTTCCCCAGACAACATGATGAGCATTACAGTCTAGTCCTAGGACTACCTGTAAGTTGTTATCTCCGCAAAAGTTCATGAGCTTGTGCAGAGAATGGCCAGGTGGAGCCTTCTCTTCATAGGGCAGGTATCCAGACCAAAAACAATTTCCCTGTCCCTACCCTCTATGTTGAGTCTGACTTTCACAGCTGTCAGGTCCCTAAGAATAAATTCAGAGAGGGGAAGAACCTCAATGTTTTTATGTAAGAGTATACAAGTTCTAGCGTTACCATTAGTACAATAGATAAGCTTACCTTTAGTTCCTTTGAGACCACTGATTCTCCCCTTAACCAACCAGGGTTCCTGAATCAAGGCCAGGTGTATATCCCCAGCAAGAAACTTCTTACTGAGGTTAGTAGTACCACTTCTACTGTGGTGGAGGTTGGCTTGAACTACCTTCACCCCCATCAGCAGGAGCAGGTTTGTCAAGTACTTTAGCCTGCACTTAGTGAAGTCCAATATGAAACCTATATCCCCTTACACGAAGTGTGGCAGCATCTAATTCAAGCACACTAAGTACGATGGTCCGCCCAGATGGGTCATTCTTAATGTTAAGAACGTTCCACTGCATTGGAGTGACCCCAACGTTCTGAGCCTCGATTTTTCTCAGGAGCTCTTTAGGTTCCAGTTCACTACAGATTTTTGGCAGTTTTGCAATTATCTTGGTTGTTCTGACAAGTTTCCTTGCCTCACCCACCAAGAGTTTATGTTCCTGCCAAGAGCTTATATCACTGACATTCTGTTCCAGCCACTTTGAGCTCTCCAGATCTGCACAGTTGATAATAAGAGCCCCGTTCTCAAGTTTACAGGATAGGAAGGTTGGGGCAAAACCCTCCTCATTTCTTCCTATTTTCCTGGTTAACAAGAGTTCCAGGTCATAGGCCTGTTTCTCTGTTAACCGTTTTTTCGGATGACCTTCTAAGAGCACGGCCATCTTGATCGCCGTGAGAGCCGCCCTGTAAGTAAATCCCTCAGGTCCTTCTCTCTTGGCAGCCTTTCCGACCTTGCCCTGGCTCATCCGGTTGGCAGGACGCTTCTCGCCTTTTGTTTCCTTGTGTTTTTCAACCCAAGTCCCCTCAGCGATTTTGCGCTCCTTCACCAGCTTCTTTTTCTGGGCACCAGATATTCTCTTTTAAGCTTGATTCTGGTCAGAGAGTCAGTCATACTAGAGATAGCTTCCTGACTCTCACCAGAAGAAGATGGTTTGGAGGTCATTTCTACCTCCTGTGAAGGTTTCATTGCTACCCCTTCATTAGATTGTCTCTGAGTTCCCTTGTCTTTTTCAGAAAGGTCTGCTTCAGAAGTTTCTCCTGCAAAAGCAGAAATGTTTGTTATTTTTAATGTCTTTTCAGCCATATAATAACAGTTAATAAGCTCAGGTAATATGACAGTCCATCCAGCATTGCCTGAGTTACTGTGCAAGGCAATTTACTCTAGAAGTTCGCCAGGCAACTAGAGGCTCCGTTAAGACACCAATACCGCCGTGCCAATTAGCCCTAGGCACGGATCGCAAAACACCAGGGTTTACGGGAGCTGGTTCGCGGCCTCTTATTCTATATTCAAGGCTATCCTGTCATTCCTACAGGACGTTCGGCGATCCACCACCTGCCGACGCGCCTGGTGGCTAGCTCAAGCCCCAGAGGGGTACGCATACCCCCTGGTTTCAGGTTGAGAACCCTTTTGAGAATTATATAGGATTTAAGTAAATATTTTAGTTACAATGGTCATTTTATACACATTTATTAAATATTTTTATTCATAATTTTAAAATTATATATTTTTCAGAGGTAAAATGTTGGAATAATTTGCTTTAACGCTTTATAGAATCAGCGATACTTTGCAAACTGCCGGATATGTATGTACAGTGTTATGATATCCTACATCGTTGTTTAACTTAATTAAATTCCACACACTTATTAAATTTAAATAAAGCAAAATGTGAATAATTAATTAACTGAATGTACTCTTAAATCTGCGTCCAAATTAAATCATTTTACATTTGGGTTTTTAACTTTATTGTTAATACATACCAGTTTACTTCGTTTTGATTTTACCAAGGAATCGCTTAAACTTAGATGTCCAGGATTTAAAGTGTTAAATTGTTTCAAAATTTTCCTTTAGAAATACTTTCTATTCGTAAAATATCTTACATTTAATACTTTCCTAAATGGTATATGAAAATACGCAAAAATAAAATACTTAAAATACTTTATGTAGTTTAAAAACAAATTCAGTTTTATAGTTTAAATGTAAAATGTAGATAAAAAAATATGCCGGATGAAAATACTTCAACGAAATGTAATATTAACTTAACATAATTATATAATATAAATTTAATATATTTAATTAAAAGCATTTCAGCAAGCAACGTCTTCAGCCATGAAATGAAATTTCTCGCGCATTTATTTTTTAAGAAAATAATCGAATACAGTCTAGAAAATTTTAAATCTGTTTTTAGTTAGAAAGTTATACATTGGATTTAAGGCACTTTCAATTCACGTTATGATGTATTTCTGATAGGTGACATATTATTGAAAAGGAAAAAAAAAAAACTTCCCTGCAAAGGACAAAAGAAATGCAAAAATTTACAAAATAATATTGGATATTCTTTTAATTACATTTCATTACATTGTAAGAATGCAGAAAAAAAGACTCATATGCGGATGGAAATAATTTTTCTTAACACTCAGTAATGACGCATAGATGACAGTTTTAAATAGATGAACAGAATCATGTGATTCATTCGATAAGCGAGATGAGTTGAGAAATTGAATCGTAGTTTATATCACTTAAACTAATCAAATCACCACATAAGCTAGTTTACACGGAGTTAAAATCAACGCATAAGCACAACGTTTTTAATTAATTACTAAAATGGTAGATTAAATTTGAAAAGAAAAAACAGTTTTCATTTTAAATTATCCAAAAAAAATTCATTCTGGTATAACTTGTACTCTACTTGCGCACCTGTTCTTAATTGAAAGTCAGACACTAATTCACCGATAAAACAAAAATGTTATGTATAGAAATAAATCAGAATCTGCAGACTTTCTAATACACGTCTCATTAAATATATTTATAACAAGTTATTTACAATTCTTCATTACGTTGACAGAGGATTAAATATTTGTCAAGTATTTATAAATGTATTTCAAAAGTTCACAGGCAATTTTATAGAATTACTATATTTCCTTGCCTAACTTTTATGAAAGATATAAAAAATATCTACAGTGAAAATAGTGATTATATCATAATCTCAAATATTCATGCATAGTAAAGCAAAAACAAGCTAATTTTATACAATATTTACATGGTTTTTAGCCTTAATATAATTTCAGAGAGTGTTTTAACTAGTATCTAAACAAATAGTTCACAAAAATCTCATAACGTAACACAAAAAAAAACACTCATTAGTTTCACTTTTTCTAAGGACATATATTGCTACACTTTGCTTAAGTGGTGATCAAAATTAACTTTTCGGTATACACTTAAGCATTAATTTTCATATTTATTTTTTCTTTAATGAAAGCCATTGCAGAATGCAAAAAAAATTCAGTTTGAGATTAAAATTCAAGGATTTTGATGCCATCTCAATGATGCTTTACTGTACTTCAAAATACTGTAAGTAAATTTTAAAATTTGAAATACTGTTGCTTTTGAAAGCTTAAATATAGCAAAGCAAATATTTAACTAAATAACTTGTATTTCATCACTTCTTAAACCTAAAAATTTAGTTTCCAATCTACACTAAAAGGTTTTCTTAAAGTGCATTATAACAAGGGTCACATGGGATTCGTAAATCTCTGCTTATGTGTAATAAAAATTTAAAAATTATAGAAGTTTGAGCTTTATTACTCAATACTTCATTTATTTTTCATTAATATACTGTTTATTTATCATTATTTTATGTCTATCCTCACATTTAGAAATAAATATTTAGTATTAGGAGTATTTTTGTTCTGATTTACTAAAACTTTTAAAAATATTTTATCTTATAATTCATATTTTTAATCACATTTTGATGAGTCGAATAAAAAATGTCATTTGAAATATATATGTGACCAAAAGTTCACATACTCTTTTCACCTGAAGTTATATTATATTATATTAATATATATATATATATATATATATATATATATATATATATATATATATATATATATATATATATATATATATATATATATATATATTTACTCTTGAAGAAATTTTATTCTTGAAACAATTGTTAGTCTAAATTGCTCACACACACAATATGTAATATCTTTCTAGCAAGTGATTAAATGTCATTAAATTTATATTTAATCAATATAAATAAGTGAAATTTTATGATGAAATCTGTAATAACTAAGTAAAATAAACGTTTGAAATGTTTATTAGATGAAAAACCTTGGATTACTTGTCCATTTTTACTTAAGATATATAATTATTTGAACTTTAGTTACTCATGTTACAAAATTTTAATGAGTTGCTCAGAAAATGCAAGCGCATCTTGTAAAATTATTTTTGTTTAAAAAATTAATTTTGCTCACATTAATCACTCTAAACAAAGTTTAATTATTGTTTGATCAATTCTTTTTTCAACAACACGTATAGTAAGTAAGACATTTTCAACATGTCAGTAATAGGAAAAATGCTTCGATACATGCAAGAAATATCTATTTTTACTTCTTTTGAGCATTCCTAGATTGAAAAAGGAAATTCTATAGAATAAAAAATATTATTGGAAACAAAATAAGAAGATTTGAAATTTTGAAAATATTTCCAAAGTACTTCAAAAATATTTCTGTTTACTTTAAGCTGAATTTCTTCTTTGTATTTTGGCAATCGTAGCGGATCCGGATGGAACGAATGAGATGGTCCTACGTTATCACGTGACACGGCGGATGACTTCAGCGGCCAACTTCCTGACCGGTAATTTGTCTTCGTAAGCTTCCGCCACGAGTCCGAAACAAAAAATAGTTCTCCGAATAAATAAATAATAAATAAATGAGAAGAACGATGGTAAAAACTACTAGAAATACATCTATAAAACTTTTGCTCTCTTACCTTTTTTACGATCGATAAAAGAATAATAATCTTTTGTAGGCAATCTATTTCTTTCGCGTTCTTTTAAAAGCTCAAAGGAAAGCGAAAAAGGCAAGTTTAGCAATCCTGGAAGGAAGTGGCCGACGAACAGAACAATTCATTTAGTTTCTCCTGTAACCAGGGATTTCGATTTTTAACGTTTGGTAGCAAGACAGTAAATTGCAATTCATTTCGGGGAAAATAGGAATTCTTGTTGACTTGTATTGATTGACATCAAAGTTTGATTGATATTAAATGTTTTATTCCTGCTCTTGTTTGCACTTATATTTTTTACATTTATTCATAATTGATTCATGGAAAACAGTCCAATTCCAGTTAATTTTTTCTAGTTGATTATAAGTATATTTAATTAGAAATAAATCAAACATTCTTTGTTTACCTTTAAATTATACTGTCAGTTACATGACTTTAACATTGGATTTGTTTTTATTACTTTTATCTTTAATTTGAATGTAATAAAATGCAGGAAGTTCTTATAAGTGTTTGATCAATAATATCTTATTTTAATACTTATAACATAGATTAATTAGAATTTATCTAAAGAATATTCAATTGTCAAGTATTATAGCAGTGTAGGGATTACATATAACTTTTTTATTTGATTATTAAAAAAGAGATCTTATTTTATGATTTGTGAGACATTCTTCAAATAACAAAAGTCAAATATAATGTCATTTATAGTGAAAAAAAATATTATCAATTAATGGATGCTTATGGAAGTAAAATAGTAAATACGTATTTTATTTCATATTCGAGAAATTAAAATATAATTACAGGTAGGTCAGGTATGTGAAATACATAGTAGACTTTCTTAGACCTGTTCAAGGATTGCTAATTGAAATTAAGCAAACTGTGCAATGCAAATCATTTGCATTTGTTACTTGTTAATACGAATACGTTTTCCATAATACACGACAATGAATAAGTTGAAATTCCTAATTTTTATACATGCTCAATAGAATATTTTGACACTGATGTAGAAGTATGGGAAAAATAAGAAAAGTATGTTTGAAATCATATAATGAAAATGGTGAAATTAATGAAAAAAATAAATAGTATACAGTGCTGATACAAAATTGAATATAATTCACTTGCTATATATAATCAAAATAATATTTTAATATTAAATTTTATCATAAACAAGTTATATAACTTAATTTTATTGATACTTTTATGTAGAAATTATGTTTTTAAAGTTTGAAATTATATTTTTAGAAAGAATCACAAAGCTTCCATTTGCAAAATCATTACATATTATATGCTAAAGTTTTATTTCATTTTACCTAGTATTATTATATGTTAAAATTGTATTTTTGCATTATGAGCAATAATATAGATATACTTCATATTTTCGAAGTATTTCATCTCAAAAATCCATATTTTAACAGGAATTAAATTATTTATAATCAGAAATATTCGGATAAGTCACTTAAAACTTGGTAATTGAAGTTTATATAAGTGATTCTTCGAATACAAATTTTCATAAAAAATATTATAACTTCTCTTATTTTATTAATGTAAAAAAGTGTTTAATAAAATAAACCTATGAAAGTTTTGTCAAACCACATAATAAAACAAAAAATAGAATTATGCAAGACTGTATTTGTTAAATCTATATACGTAAGCTCTGAAACCAACACTGGAATGTATAGAAAAATGTTGCACTACTTGAAATGCATTAATACTGATTAGTTCAATCTGTGTTTCTCCAACATTATGCAGTGACTTCTCAAACTCTTATAATAAACTTTATTACGATGTTAAATGTGTTGCTTTTTTTGTAATACTTTATACTTGAAACAGAGAAAAATCTATCAAATTTTAATAATCAATATTATTTACAAATTGACCACTTTACATCATTTAAAATTCTGATTCATCCATTCATGTAACGATTTCTTTTCATTCTTGTAAAATACCAAAATTATTAATAATATTTTCGTATCATTACATTACAGAATTAAGGTCAAATCTAATATGCTTTATTATATGAAAGAATGATTTAATCCACATGAGAATTTGAAATTTCAGTGTTACTTTAATTAAAAACTAGAACATATATCAGTACATTTTCAGCTTACAAACTAATGAAACCACACTGATATGGACCCATGATAAATTTAATAGTGCATTGTTATTTTATCAATTTGTTGCAAATACATTACTATGATGGGTGTATTTGCAACAAATTTCTAATAAAAGTAATGCAATACTTTTGTAAACTAAAACAAAAGTGATACATTTCTATGATGGTTGCACACTTAAATAAGCATCCATCATAGTAATGTATCATTTTTGAAAACCATTCAAAAACATGTATGATTACACTGAGTGTCGTATGATGATAATCTGTAAGCTATTGAAATCTGCAATCGATAAAATCACTATTTGCTAATCCATTAAACAAAATTGGAAACTAAAAATTTTATAGTAGCATATATAATCATTTTCAGTAATGATTGATGACTACTTGCGAAATATTCAGCTCATAATCAAGTAATTTTCATTTTTTATTCCAACAAAACCCTCAATGAATGAACGTAATCACGCAATAATCCAATGTAATTTGTGTTTCCATAATAAAATCTCATATTCAGTAAGCTATGTATCCACTTCTATTTATTTCAGGATATATGTGCGCTATTACTTTTTTATTTGTGTGTTATTGCCTTTTTAAATGTTAGTTAAACTATAATCATAATGCATGCTTATTTGTGTGGTTAGAGTTAAATAATACTTGAAATCTTCTAAATAAGTCAAAAGTCAATATCATTCGTTAGAAGTATCCAAAATTAGTCCATATGCATATCTGAAAACTTAAACTATCTCTCATATATAAGATCCTTTATATGATATGATTTTTTTGAAGTCTTTAATAACTTTTTATATAGGAACTCTAAAGATTTAAATAACAAAATTCTTTGGATAAAATTTTTTATTTCATTTTGGAGTAATGATACATAATCATTCAATATGATTTAATTGGATCTAAGAAAATTTAAATTATTTATTTTCCTTAATTTATACCAGCATTTGCTGTTTAAAACATTCAATAAGATAAGATTTCGTTTAAGTATATTGCTCATTTTACATTCCTAGAAACTACACATTGGTCAACGGTCTGATGTACCTTATCTGACTTCATCAGACGTTTGGAGGATAAGCCGCAGCAACAACAACACATTTTCTTGATTCAAAGAAGCTTCTACATTTATAAAAGCTACTCACTTTCAAAGACGTAAGTTTTCTAAAGAAGGCGACCGATGGAAGAGTGTTTAGCGTTCCTGACTCCTCGGCTGTGGGTCAGCGTTCGAATCCCGGTTCGGGCATGGCTGTTAATTTCTTTCTGTGTTTCTCTGTCCTTTCTTCTGTGATGATGTATGAATGTGGCCCACCCTATAAACGGGTTTGTGGGGTATGGCGCGGGCAACGCTACTCGCCTCTTGACTTGGTCCACAGCTGCCCGCTGGGTAACGACAAATGAGTAGCAGTTTCTGGCATTGTTGTGGTATAGGGATTGTCACTTAAAGGCCCGACGTTGGAAAAAATAGTTTTCTAAAGAAACTTTTTTGTTATTTTGCTCAGCTACTGAATGAAACATTTGAAATACTGCAACGGTATTTTACTAAGTCTGCTTATCAAAAATGATTGTAATTTTATTTCGTTAATGACAACAAGTTATTTTTTTAATTAAAAACAAATCAATTTTTTGAAGTATAAAATGTCAATTCCTATCCCACAATTTTCAAAATCTGTTACTCTTTAATAAATGTTCTTGATAAGAATTTCTTCACCAGATATTACGTTTTTCAAAAATAAATATTGTGCTAAGTTTTGAATAGAATTACTCATTATATTTTAATAAATAAGAAATAATTTAAGAGATTTTAACAAATGGCGGAAAATTAAATCAATAACATAAGTCATTTGTGAAGTTCTGAAAAGGCATTTTTGACTATTTGTTTTTATATTCTTTAAATTTAAATAATAAATTAAAAATTTAGTCTTTTTAATGTGTCAGAGTTCCTTTTTACATATGTGAAACTCAAATTTTAAATTTTCTTTTTTATTATTTATCTTTCTGTGAAGCTCAGGAAATCATAATTTTTAATTTTTGCCCCAAAAATAACATGGTATTATTACTGACTGTTATTGTTTCTTAAATAAAATCAATTTTAATGCAATTTTAATCTTAATAGGGCTTTCAATCATAAAATATATTATGAAGTTTAATTAATAAAAATTAACTCTCATATATGAAACTCATTTATTTTAATAAAACCAAATCTGAAATTAATTTACATTGACTTCCGATTCTGATCGATTTTTGTTCTCTAAAAGTAAATTTTCCTTTTTTGCGTCATTACCTCTGTAAATAAAAATTTAATGCACTAAGATTCATTAAGAAATAATTTAATTTGTAAATTTATTTGAAATATAAATAAATGAATTATCCATATTTTAAAATAAATCAAATCTTCTAACATAAGCTTTAACTATAGTTCAAAAAATAAATGAAGAAATTTTTAATTATGTCTGATACCTGACTTTAAATTAATTTTAATATTTAATGTATTTACATTATTAATTTTTAATATTAATGTAATTAAATATATCATCAGAACTATTTTCAGTTTAAATAAATAGTTCTAACGATATACCTAATGTTGCTCTGTAATTTATTGAACTACATAATTGTTCAGTAAATTTTCCTATTAATAACAAATTTTAATAAATTGTTTTAATATTTCTGAAATTTTATGTGCATTCAATCATTTATATGAGAATTTTTTTCATTTATTGGAAAATAAAAGTAAAATTTAATGGAAAAATAAGATAACAGAGCAAAATCATTGTACTCAAAAATAGAGGTTTTTATCGATTGCTTAAACTGAAAAATAAAACATATATGAAATATAGCCTATTAGCTCTTACGTGCTAAGTGAACACGAGTAAACAATATTGCTAAAACTATTGGATAGAACAACTCAAAAAAGTTATATTTTTCTGTGTTTCATAATTTTAGTTCGGAGAAACATTATAGATTTATATTACACTTGCGTGATGTTTGAAAAAAGCAAAAGTGACATTGTTGTTTTATTTCAGGGCATCAAATTAGAAAACTGAAAAATAAAATTGCTTTTGCTCACTAAAATATTAAAGAACTTTTGGCAAAAATTTGAGACATCTAAACACATTTGTAGAGATATTTATGTTCTCTTTCTAATAATATAAAGAAAAAATATTCCTAAATTTTTATATTTTGTTAGATGAAGCTGACATTTGTACATTTTAAACTTTCGTCAGTAATTCAATACTTTTTAATATTTATTATATATTCCTTTATGAATATCTGAAGTTGTTTAACTTTAATAATTAATTTTCTACCATCAAGAAAAAATGAATTTATAAACTAATCACTATTTTAAACATTCTAAAAATTTAGAAATTTGATCCGCCTCTAAAATTCTGCATTTCAAGACACTGTATTCATATTAAATAAAGCATATTTTTTGCAAAAGAAGTTTTAAATGATACAATTTCATTTGTGCTGCTATTTAAATATGTTAAATAATATATTATTAAATTTGGCAATACATTTTCGATTTTTCAAGATTATTTCTTTAAATTGATTTAAGAAGGATTAATAATGACTGACATTCATATAACAATTACAATTATTCAATGACATTGTACTGAAACACAAAATATGAAATATTATATGTTATGAATTTAATTTTCCAACAATTTCAAAATAATTGCAAGCGCAATTATTTTAATCATATAATGATTCATTTTACAATCTGTTTATGAAAATTAATTAAATTTTCACATTCTTAACGCAGTTTAAAGTTTCTAATTACTTTTAGTGTTACGTCTTTCTCGCCTTCCAAGTCATAGCGGTTGAGAAATGAGCATGAACGATTCAAATGAGTTTCTAGAAAAGTTTAAAGAGATAAATGAAACAAGTGTGTTTGTTCCTGAGAAAGATTTATGAAGTGTGGGAAAACGAGTGTAGCAACACTGCCCAATTAGTTATTTAATGAGTGAAGTTTGCAGCGTCAACTGGGAACATAATCTTCACTGTCGACGTTAGTGATTATTACACAAAATTTACTTGAACTTAACAGCATACAATTATGTCGCATACTTAAGTATTTTCAAATATATTTCTCATTCATAATATTTTCCTTCATATTTTTAGAAATATTTTAGGATTAAAATAAGTTATATAAATAATATTTCTATTCGTTATCATATTTTAAAGTCATATTGAAGTCAGCATCTTTTATTTGATAATATATATTAAAATGACATTTTAAATTCGCATTTACATGCAAGACTTCTCAAAAGGTACAGCATTATGGCACATAAAGTTAATTTCTTATAAAAACAGAAAATGTGATTAATTTTCTTTAAAAAAATAATTAAATAATTTTACATTAGTCAAAATAGACCGATTAGGCATATTTATTTCTCCCAATATCAATTCTTCAACATATTTTATTTGATTAAAAAAACTATAAACCTAAAAATATTTAATTTCGTTCCAGAAAGTTATCATAAAACTATAAAATATTGTTTCAATTTTTCTGAACAGAGTAGAGGCAAAAAAATTTGTAAGTATTTTTATTTGCAAACAAATTTCAAAAATGCATTCCTAGTGGCGAATTATACTACTTTTTAACTATGTGCTATTTTTTTTTAAAATTATGTATCTAACATTCATCAGTTATGTAGATATGGATCAGTTCTTTTATTGAATTGTAATTTACATTCCTATTCATTCATTATTTTCTTAATAAATAACTGATATTTATACCTAAAAATAAACTCTTACAATGATAAAATTTTACTTATAGGAATCTTAATTAATTTTAATATCTGATAAAGCCTCATATTTTATGTTTCCTTAAAATTAAATTTTTTCTTACATTTTCAAAGAAAATCATAAGAGAACACATTTGGTTTATTCCGAATAGATTTTAAATAATAATATATGATAGTAATTTGCTTGAGCGTAATCCAATTTATTTGCTTAAAATCAAAAGATTCATTTCTTAATTTAACTACAGAATTAATAACAAGAATTAGATTATTATTTAAAAATTTGAATAAACATTTTTTTCTTTCATAAAAAAATTCAATTAAATTTTAGATTCCTTATGATAAAGAATAATTTCAACATGAATTCAAATGTCTTACAAATTGAATGATACATCTAATAAAAAGTTTCTTGATTAAAAATCTTGTTTTAATCTCATGGAATTGTTGTGTTAAAGCTAACTGCTGGATATTTTCTTACTATTTAGTTAATAAAATGTTGAAGTAAATTAAATCTTTATGGCTTATAAAATTACATTTTAACTGAGCATTAAAAAAACATACCATTGATAGGCTGTATGTCATGCTGCTACCTAAAATTAATTTGAATTTAATCAAAAATCAGAATATAATCTGTGCAAACATTTAAGAACTGAATACACATGTGACTTAGAAAATATTTTCAGATGGCAAATAGTTTTACTTGATGTATTTAAACTAAAAGGGTATAATAATCTTGAATGTAACAAAATATGATTTCATAAAATATTTTAAAATATTAAGATAAAAATTTTATTTATTCTTTGAGTTTGTTAAGAAATAAACGAGATTTGTTCAAATTTCCTTCAAGTAAAGAGAAGTATAAATACTTAAATTATGAAAACTATTTAATTTTTTTTCTTTCACATAAGACAGTGTTTCAGAAGTAAAAAATAAAAAAAAATCTTTTGTGCTTTTAATAAAACTGTTACTGGGAGTAAATCAGTAAAAATTATTTTGTTTTTTAAGTTATAAAGTTTTAACTGATAGAAAAGAAGCATCAAAAATAAGCACCAAAAAACAAATTTAAATTTAATTGAAGTAAAAAAATGCTTATTAAAAATACATAAAAAGGAAACTAAAAATACTGAATACATTTTATCGAAAAACTTTAAATATGTTTCTGATGGAACTTAAGATGAAAATATTAACTTAAGAAAATACATGAGAAAGATATAGATTAAAATATATCGATACATATATATTTAGATTTTTTATTTACTTATATAACATATAATATCTAATGTATGTCAAGTATTTCAACAAAAATTTTAGTATGTTTATGAAACTCTAGAAAATATAGTCATATTGTTTGACATTATTTAGTTTATTGCTTTTTAAACTTAACCGAGAAAATGCAAATTCTTAAAAAACAGTTTTGGAGGAATACAAATCATAATTTATATGTTTTAACAATAAGCACTTCGTTGTCTGAGTAACGTTGTACTACTAAGTACAATAGTCAAATATCAGATGTATGAGGTATAATACAAAAATATTTTAATTTCGTTGTTAAACATTCACGAAACATTTGTATACATTTCATTTTCCACTGTATTTTCAAAACGCTAGTAAAAGGATTTGCAAGAATGGGAAAAAGGAACGCAAATCGAAGCAATATTACAGGAGCAGGTTTGCTGGTCAGAATATTAATAAACTCTAGAAAACGTTTAGATCTAATTAGACTAGTTTTCCAGTTTTCCAAAATAGAAAATTTCTATAAAAAGTGCAGCATTGATCTAACTAAAAGCCCTTTTTCGATTAATAAAAGTAATGGACGTCATGCGCTTTCGAGCGTGTTCATCCTCCCAGAAAATGCCTCCCTTGTGAGTAATGTTCTTGTTTGTATCGCCAAATGGTGTTGTTGCTTCGATATTAGAATTGAATTCCAAGTACGGCTGAATTCAAAATCTTAGTTATTTGCAATAGCTTTGAATTTAATATTTGATGTCCTCATCTATTACCCTTTGTGCGAATTATGAATTATTTATTGTAGAATTTCGTTTTTAATTTGAAAATCAAAAATTAAAGTTATAATATACAGCCCTGTACATATATATATATATATATATATATATATATATATATATATATATATATATATATATATATATATATATATATATATATATATATATGTATGTATATATATATATATGTATATGTATATATATATATATATATATATATATATATATATATATATATATATATATATATATATATATATATATATATATATATATATATATATATATATATATAATGCAGAGTAATATATTTTCTTCGAAAGATTTAACAAATACTATATATTATAATTAAATCGCATTACTGATCATACTTAGAATTAAGGATGATTTGTGTAAAGATTTCAGCTATTAATGCAGGAATATTTTCGGTTCAATTGTTGTCATATTTGTCTGATACAATTAAGAGCAAATGTAAAAGCATAATTTTTAATTCATAAATATATTTAAATTTAGGTAATTCCAATAGAAACATATGCCTATCAAATTATACCAGCTTTTCTTTACAAATACAAAGCTTATCTACCGGTCTATTTGTACTAAAATTGATATTAATCATAAAAATAATATCATATAATTTAAATACGATCTCAAAAACAGGAAGAAAAACGAGATCATGTTTTTGTTACATTAAAAAATATATAAATCAACTTTTATAGTTTAAATATTCCATTTGCTTAACTTGTTTACATGCCATAAAATAAAATGTATAATAAAGAACAAGTATTAAGTTTCAATGCAGTAAGAACACTTGCAAAATAGAATGATAAGGAACATAATAAAGGACAGTGTTTGAACAATGTTAAGTTTTAAAGCAGCAAGAGCACTTGAAAAATCGAATAAGATAATAAAAAGCCGTTTCTCAACAATATTAAGTTTAAGTGTTCCTCCTTATAGAACTTATAATCACATTTTATTAAATTGATAGTAAATCAACCCAAAACTGAAATTTTTAAAATTAAATGTTTTTCCGATGGAAAAATAAATTTTATTAATTTTATAAAATAAGCATAAACTAAATTCTCATAAAATAAAATATTTGATGTATGACAAAACTGAAAGTAATATCAGATAATTTAAGAAAAAAAATACGACAAATTACTTCATCATTTATATATAACTTGGAGTTTTTTAATAATGTTGTGTTCTAGGAAAGATGAAGAAAATTATAAGGATAGCAATGTACTAGAAATGTGGTATACTTCTCTCTCACAGGTATATTTTTACGTTTATAATTATGTTTAATGTGAGCACCAATCACACTACTGTAAAAATTTAAACAGGTCATTTTCCCATAACCATATACGAGAAAGTCGCTTACCTTAACATCCTTCTAGGGCCTGAATTACTTTTTAACAATTTTAAATAACTATTTGAAATTGATTATGCTCATTTAAGTAAAATTTAATAATTACTTATTAATCTTGCACTTATTACACTTTGACATTTATTCTTTTAAAGCTGTGAAAAATTTTTGTTCCAAATTGTGAACACCAAAATATAATTCGACGTTTGTCTATGAAAATTCCTGTTTTTTTATGATAAGTGAACGGATACATAAAAACTTCTTCATCATTTCAGTGTTGCATGATGGACATTTAAAGACATATAAGAAAAATTACTCAATTTAGTTATAGTGGACGGTAGTAAGCGGATCTGGAATTAAACCAACTACACTATAAATTGGAGATACATTTATTCTCAGTAGATTACAGAGAAGCAAATAGTATTTTGTGAAACGACTTATCACTTTAATTATTATCGTGGACATGTATATTTAATTTTACGATTGTCTGTATTAATTGGAAATTTTATTTTGTTGTCTTTAATTTTAAAGGCGTATAAAATATGTGTTTTTTAAACAAGAAAGAGGAACATTATATATTAAATCAATAATTACTTGATGAAATAAATGCTTTGTAATCTTAAGGAATATCTAAAATATGAATAAGTTTGATAAATTCGGTATCTTGTTATCGCATATTAATAAATATTGATGGATAAATGCATGTTTAATTTTTTGGCCTCAAAAATATTGCTCTTAATTTTGGAAAAGAAAATATTTTTAAGTAACTTATCGGAAGATATTAACCCGAGAATTATACAATTTAAGACATTGTAATTCTTAGAGTTTCATTTTTAAGTATTATTATACACTGTGAAACTCACACCCACAATACAAATATTTTTGTTAATTTGTTTTCAAAAAATTATAACCCAACTATTTCCATGACTAAAATCATTCACGCGAGTGATTCTCAACTATGTTTTTCGCTTCACTCTTTTAATGAATTCAAAATTTGGCTGCACACAAAGAAAAAGATAAGAATTTAGTAGCTTACTTGCACATAAGACACTATGTAAAATAGTTTATGATAATAATTTTGAATGTAAAATAAAATAATATAATAAGAACTAGAAATAGAAGCACATTTAATACTTTACTCATAATAAAAAAAAGTACTTTACAATTTTTACTATATACATTTCTAAACTTTGGCGGCATTTTAAGAATTTGTGTCACACAAAAGTGTCGCTTCACAGTGATTGAGAATCACTGATCTACTCCTATAATTCTTCTCTAATTTATGTTATCTGAAACATTGAAAATGGTTTTGCTTATAGATGATTCAATATAACATATTAGAATAAAATATCCTTAAACATAAATCCTTAATTGAAATGAAAACTTTTTTTAAAGTTGTAATATAAAAAATGTTCAAAAACTTTACCAAATATATATATATATATATATATATATATATATATATATATATATATATATATATATATATATATATATATATATATATATATATATATATATATATATATATATATATATATATATATATATATATATATATATATATATATATATCAAAAATATATTTATAATGATACAAACTTCTTTTGTTTTTCGGAAAAGCTGGTTTAACGATATGATTTATATTTAAAACGAATTTTATTTTGATACCTCTATAAGGAGACACTTAAAATTGAAGCCCAGTTTCATAATACAGCACGTTTGGTTAGTTAGATAAAAAATATGTGGTAAAATGGTTTCTCTTATAACTCCTATTTTTGACCTTAACGGTTCCTGTTTTTCTTAGATGTGCGTCTTCAAAACCCGCCTTATCATCTTCTTCGATCGTTTTTGTAAATCCGATGCGGCTAAGTTTTTCCAAGAATAGAAAGAAAAATGGAGTAACTGCAGGAACAAAGAATTCGAAACTTGTGTATAACTAAAATTTCTCGCCATTTTTGACCAAATAGTTTTAATAAGCAGTTAATATTTTTCTCATTATACATTATGCATCATAAACATCTTAATGTAATCAAATAATTAAGTAAAATTGAGAAAAACTCATAAAATTAGATACTATTCTATTATACCTCTGTAATTGATCATTGACGTGATTGCTGTCAGTTTTTGTCAGAAATAAATTTTAGCTTTAAAATAGATTTTGTCATAAAATGTAAATAAAATGTTCGTACTATATTTTAGTAGTTTCTTAAAATATAAATATTTTTAAGCATTACAAAGTACGAATATTTAAGAAAGAAATTCCAATTTTACTTTTTCCGGTTTTGATAATTATCGTATGGGGTATAATGGAATTGTACCTAAAATGGCAAATAAGAAAAATTTTGATAAAGATCAGAGCAAATAATGCCAAAGCAAAAGTTTAAATGTGTTTATGTGCAATTATTAGAAGTAAATATTAAATATTACAGAACAAAACTACAATTTATTAATCATAAAAATCATTCAGATATAATGATAATTCTTGGATTTTAAATTATTTACAGTAGTCAATAAATTAGTAATTAGTAGTCTGTGATATTTAATTTCTCTGCATTATGATAAACAAAAAAAATGCTACACAGAGCTTATGGTTCATTGAAACTTATGGCGCATAAAATATCCGTGTTATTATTCAATGTTTCATTTCTTTAAATCTTACAAATCAATTTTATAGTTTAGCTCTCCAAACTTTCAGTACACACATATATTGGTACAAATGCCGCATAATCCAGAATGCCAAATTCTGAATTTGGCAATTTTTTGGCGGATTTTCTTATGTATCTGGCAACCTGGTTTTTATTACGTCACAAAGATGGAGACCTATAAAAATTATGTAGTAAATTCTATTTCGGCAACCATAGTATTCACATCATCGCGCATATCACAATACGTCATCTTGGCAACATTTCTTCATCGCCAAAAATATTCAGAATTTGGAACCCTGGATTATACGGCACCTGTGCCCATATATTGAGATTTTGTTGAAGGTGCCAGCATATCACCTTGTTTAAAACATTGCTTCTGAGAAATATGACATATGTAATTGATAAATGATCACAATGTTTCCCTCTAATTGGAAAATTAACCAGCCATTACATTTATATAAGATGTACTGTTATGAAATCACTCCATCAAATACTTTATTAGATTGTTGCTTGTAAAAGTCAAAACAGATTTCCTTCTGTTTATCCTTTTCTAAAATGACTTTTTATTCTAAATTAATGTTTTCATCATAGTTTATGTTATCTATAACGCATAGGAACTCTAGTAGCTGTTATTAATTAAATTGTGATCATATTTTCAGAATAATTGTTTTCATAATATTCTTCCGTCTGGTTACTATGATCAATGTTAAATTTATTTTTTTCATGTGCTGAAAAACTGCACTTCCTATTGCAATCAGTATTTAATTTTTATGTTTCATTTCACTAATTAAAGATTTAAATTTTGACCTTCAATAACAAAGATTAGTTTTATTCAAATAACTTACAGATAAAATTTATGTTTATAGTTTGTATTCAATCTAGCTTTTATGAAGCTAATCACAAACGTCATATTCAAATAATAGAATGCGAAACCACATTTTAAATATTTATACATGAATACTTATGACAAGTTTAAATTTCTCCATAAATAAACTCTAAGCTTCAATAAAAATATTGCATTTTATAAAACATACTATATAAAAATTTTGCACACTAGATTTTATCTGATCCAAATGTATGTTTGGTCCTCTTAAAATACTAATAGATACTTTATAAAACAAGTGTAAAATTAATTATTGCTACAGTTATGAATTTCCATCTTTTATGTGATTAAGAAGCTAAGATAAATAAATGCTTAAGATACTAAGGAAAACTGAAAGTCGTAACGTTAATATTATTTAAATTTTAAACTTTTAACTCAATTTTATACAGCAGCATGTAATTGTTACCAAATTTAAGCCATAAAATATTAATATGGTTAATTGATAGCGTATGAATTTTCCATTTTATATGTGATTTTATTTCTAGATTTTATGATCATTTCTTTCATCTTAACTATGTTTTATAACATACACTGTCATTTCTTGCTCCTACTTATCGTAACATTTATCATAAAATTAGAAAATTATGCTATAAATGTAAAAATTTTGTAATCGCAAATCAAAAAACAGAAGTATATTTTAAACAACAAAAAGCTTACCTTAAATGAAAATAAATATTTTTATTCCTTTTCCTTTCGTGTAGAAGAATTAAATTTCGACGTTTATTAAAGCTAAGAGTGTGCAAATAAATTGTTTTTCTGAGTAACATTTTTCCTGTTTTAAGCAAACTGCTTCAGTGAAATAAAACAAGCAAATATTTCCAAAATAATGGGGAAATTACTATCATTCATGTTTGTTTCAACATTTATTTTGTGGAACTAACGGTCTCACGACTCTCATTAAATCTATTCAAAGCATTTTTACCTCCCATGATACTTCATATGTCTTCTTCTTATTCAAGTGTATCTGCTTTGCAAATAAATGTTGTCACTGTAAAAAGAAATGTTTTTGAGTAACAACTAGTCATTGTTAGTTTAATGTAAGCAGAATATTTAATAAAATGTATGCATAAAGAACGCATTCATGTCTTAATATATGATATTTTTCTTCTACCTGTTACATTATTCACCTTTTTAGGGAGTTTTGTTTAATTTATTACGATGGAATTGTCAATCATAAACATAAACGCTAACAAAAACCGTTCTGCTTAGAATATACATTACATAGACTAGGAATAAGATTCCTGCATATAAAATTGTTGAAATTTTTACCAATCGATGTTGAAAAATATGTTTAAATCATTCAAATAAATTCTATTAAAGAATGGGATTGACGCATGTTCAAGTGACAGTAAAAGCATATTGAAAATGCATTACAGATTCTTTAATCTTAGTGTGTTTAAGATATTTTCAGCAACATGATGCCTAATGCTGTCATAGTTACACATCAATATTACACATTCAAGAATATTCTATTTACAAATAACATGAACCAAATATCTTCAAAATATTCTAAAAAACTTGGTAAATGAACAATTCAAAAAACAAACACAATGTATTCTTCAAATTTGAGCCCAATGTGGTGAGTTGATCCAAGCATGAAGACAGTGATTGGAAAATATTTCATTTTCTATAAAGCAGGAAAAACTTGCTGGAAAAAAAGTGAGGAGTAAACATTAACACATGTTCTGAGTAGCATATATATTGCAAGATTAATTAAAATCCTATAGGCTCAAAGGCCTCAATGTTGTTTATCATTAACACACACAGTTATATATATATATATATATATATATATATATATATATATATATATATATATATATATATATATATATATATATATATATATATATATATATATATATATATATATATATATATTCATTTTTTACACCTACTGCAGCTAGAAGTGTAAAAAAACATTGGTATTCAACTTCAAAGCTATATATCACATTTCCATGATGGCTCTATGTAAGCCCCGGCACATAAAGACATCATTCATCCCTCACTTTTGGATAAGAATATTTATTTGTATAATATACTACAACCACCTAAGATCATCATCAAACCATCTAAGTTCAGGCAATCAGTTGTAAGTTATACAAATGTCTCAAATTATGACCAAATTACAGGAGCTGCTTTCATAATTCTGATAAATTCGACAACGGAAATTGCCATATCTATAAGCTGCGTTCTTTCATTTGACTTTCAAGTCTAGGATTCTGCGCTTTTGAAATCCATTAACAATGCAAAGCATTGAAATACTCGTTAGTGATCATTTTTAGTGACAGCTTGACAGTTTTAATGGCAATATGTGATCCACATTATAAATCAAGCTCATTTCATAAAATATAGCTATAGCTTCAACATGTACCAAATTACACGATATTTCAAATCAGCAGGATACGTGCCCACGCATGAACTCAAGGAAATGAGCTTGTGAATCAAACAGCAAATGAGGCAGTATACTACTGCCCAGATAATTATCTTGCCACATCCAAAATCTGACTTGCAGTTAAAGCTGAACCTTATGGCCTTATGGCATGTCAGATTTTGGATGTGGCAAAATACTTATTTTATGTCAAGAGCCTTTTTAACCTTATCGCAAGACTAATACACTCTGAAACAAGATCAATTCCCCATACAAACAATCCTTACAGTTTCAAATAATACTATCCAAACAAATCTATACATCAATTGCATAATAAATTAACTATAAAAATGACCATTCTTTCTTTACTTCGATAGAGTTAAAAAAAATCAAATCAATCATATGTGATATCGAGATTTCTTTTCACCACCATCCGCTGAGCTGCTCAATCACGAATCACTTACATTTAAGGAAGCCTGCAACTATGCCATTCATAACTTTTCTAAAATTTTGCCTTTCCAGCTCTTTTTGGGAAAAAAAAAATGAATTACAGACAATGTGAATTTTTTAATTTTCACTGATTAGATGTTCGTCTGTAGAAGATACAATCTGCTGTAGATTTAGAAATATAATTTGGATCACAATAAGAAACTCATTTAATTATAAATACCGAAAAGTTAAAGTTATAAATAACAATCAACTTGTTTTAAAATGCATGTATGTATACGTATAATAATCAAGTATTAGATTCTTAAAATTTGCAGTTATGTATTAACTTGTTATTCTTTTTGATAAATATCTTGTACAAAAAATACTGTATCTTATTAAAGTGAGTGTATTAACACCCTCCTTTGAAAGTAATTTTTGTAAGTAATTGTAAGTAAAATAAATATTAATGTTTAATTGACACCAATTTGATAACCTCTATGTATAATACAGGATCCCTTCTCACAGCTAAGTGTAAGATATAGATGATCTTCGGTAAGAAATTTAAATTATATTTACTGTTATTTATTAAAGATATAATTTAAATTCAGTAACTAAGCCCAGTTTCAAGGTTAAACAATGCTTCAATATTTCACATTTTGTTCAAATAAATACATTGCAATTAGTTGAATCAACATCAATATTGTTTTTTGTCTCATTTGATTGTAGCAATCACTTAAATTTTAATTTAAATTTATTGAAATATTTATAAGTGCATTTATAAGAAACATTTTTAATTTCGGAAATATTACTTAGTATATTTTATTTAAATACCTAGAAATTGAACATTGGATATTAAATTCTGTATAAATTGTACATATGAATTTATAACGAAGATAAATTCTTGTTAAATCTTTGAAAACATATCTTTAAAATAACGTACGCAGTTTTATATAATCTGTTTAGGCAAGTTATTGCCTATTAATTTCTGTTAAATAAGAAAGAGCAACATGTGTAATTTTAAAATGAATTAAATACAAACTCTAAGTTTCGAATAGAGTTTAAGTTGATGCAGAAAATCGAGAAGTCCGTTTAAATATAAATTTATATTTGTTTGTTTATGCCTTCATATATATTTTATTTTTGTGAGTATATATCAATTATTAATTTAAAACAAGTGTATTTCTCTGTTGTCGGTTAAGAAATTTAAAATCTGTAGTAATAAAATATTATATAACATAAAACATATATTGATTAATTTAGTATGCATGGAAAACTATTGACTGTAAAGCATACTTCGGACTTTTAAAAAATTAATTTGGTAAGTGATGTGGCCAAGGATGGTGGAACTATTTTGTCTAGTTCCTTTGAGAATACTTACTAGAATCCAAGCACGTTGAAAAGAAGGAAGAAACATTTTGAAATAGTTGGATTTCTAGTGTTTCTACAACACACATGCCAAAAAAGTATACAAAATCTCTATTTTCTATGCCAAAGAAGCATCTGGCAATAATACATTGTATTCTTTTTGTCCATGAATGATAGTATAAAATTCAAAATGGGTTCCCCCTTTTTTTTCTCAAAAGATATTTGCTATGAATTTGACGACAAAAAGTATTTAAAATAACTATTTTTACTTATTTACCATCACATTCCCAAAAGTATTTTTGATAATTTTTGTAGATAAGGACATAAAAAAAGAAGCTTTGTAATGTTAATAATACTATTTAATTAAATTAAGTAAATAAAATTAATTAATAATATTTAGTTAATTATTTTTATTTATTTAAATATTTATATAATAAAATAATTTGCCAATTATATTTAAATCTACTTATGTTTGTTACCTGTTAAAAATCAAAAATTTGAGATATTTAACGTAAAGTTTAACAATTTATATTTCAAGATAATATATGGATGATTTCAAAATATTTATTAAAGTTATCTATACATGACAAATTTTATAAATTTAATTGTATTTTGAAATTTGTATAGAAAGTTCTTATAGTTATTGATAGAAAGTTTAAAAATATATATTATATAACAATGTTAATATTACAATGTGTACGATACATCAAATTCATTAAAATGAAAAATTAAATTTATAAAGTGTAAACATGTAGTTTTAAATAAAAAGCTCTTTAATAATTACAGTTATGAATTCTTAATAACAGTAAAATTTATGTTACTTAATAGTAAATTTTATTTTTATTTGCATGGAATATAAAAACTAAACACACTTGGCATGTAAGAGTTTTGCAAATTATGTTCTGCTAAAATGTAAAAGCAAAGTAAACATTTTATGTTGGTGCACATTTAGTATGGAAAATATAAATATTGTTTACTTTTAAAAAAGGAGATTTTTTAAATATTATGTTTATGAAATATGCTGGAACTTATAGATATAAATATAAGGTATCTTTATAAACATTAAAATACAAATAATCAAATACTTTATCAAGTATTAACTGAATAAGTTTTGATAAAACTGATTTAATGTTCTTTATTATTTTGCTTTTGAAATGCATATCTGAAGTCAACATCCAAGAACAGTTCTATAATTATATTTTAGTCCGTGGGTGGAAAATATTTTTTAACTACTTTTGAAAACAACTAAATGAGAACAAAGTTATTATGGATTGTATGTATGCAGGACATTAATTTTTCCTTGACTGGAGCAATAATGAATGGATTGCAAGTTCTAGAAAACAATTCAGACCACTGTAGATTCGGTGTCTGTTACCCAGCAATCGACGCAATTTACGGTTGCAGTTAAATCAGAATTTCAATCAAATCCAAGGCACGTTCTGGGTGGAACTAGTGCTCGCGTACATGTTACTTTGAGCTCTGACAAAAGCTGTAGTGGTTTTCCGTCTATTGTTCGTTTCGCTCCGATGACTTTTTGAGCCTGATGAATTGCCAATGGAAGCACTTTTAAAAGGAGATTGTGTTTCGTTTCAGACTTCGATGAGGAAAGTAATTAATTTCAGAAATTATCTATTGTAGAATGTTTGTCTTTGAAAAATCTATGCTTTCAGATTTATGTTCCATACAGTAATGCTTGCAGTACTGATGCGAAGAATTTAAATTTAAAGTTTGTTTTAGTCAACATTTTGAAATGCAGTTACATATTTCATCTTAAATAATACCAAGAATAAACATATATTGCATTGCATATTTTATTTCATTATATATATATATATATATATATATATATATATATATATATATATATATATATATATATATATATATATATATATATATATATATATATATATATATATATATATATATATATATATATATATATATATATATATATATATATATATATATATATATATATATATATATATATATATATATATATATATATATATATATATATATATATATATATATATATACATATATATATATATATATATATATATATATATATATATATTTGAATATATATTTCCTAAATACTCAATTTTAAAAGGAAGAATTTATAGATTAAATTAAATTAATAGAACAATTTTTTATGCTGAAACATTGATATGCTATTGTATATGTATATATACACATACACACAACAGAATATGAATGTTTCAACAACAAAAAATGTTGTATTAATTTAATCTATAATAAATTCTTTTGGTTTAAATATATATATTTAAGTAATATAGGTTCATTTTTACTCATAAAAATATATGTCGAGGTGACGAACGATTGAAATTAAAATAATAGATTCGTTATTAGATAAACTGAATTATTTAAATAAAGCATCTTAGTGAAATGAAGTAATTTGAATATATACTAAGAAAATTTCAACTAAATAATTCAAATTTAGATGGTATTTTGATTAACAAACTGGTATCATCCAAAAATAAAAATAAATACAGTATGCTTTAAAATCAAATAGAATGGGCTGGTTTATGCAAATGAGATTTCATTTACAAAGGTGTGCCATTACAAGAATATGTTGCAACTCTTGAATTACAATTATAAGGATAAAGTGATTCTTATTAAAACTTTATTTTGCAATAGGAAGATATAATGTATATAAAGTTTAGGCAAGAAAATATTTAGGAAAAAATATTATTACTCAAATACGAAACATACACAAGAAATGTCAAAACAAAATTAAGGGAAACATTTTTCTCTGATGTAGGTATGTATTTCTTACTGATTTCTTACTATAAAACAGGTTGTAATTATTAACTACAAAAACAATCATGCTTTCTACTGCTAATCCTGATAAAAGCTGCTTAAATATTGTCAGAAATGTTCTAAAGTAATTTATACATTCCCGACAACTTTGATTAACTTTTATGTATTTCTTTGTAATTAACAGATCTTGCATAAATTCAAGATAGATTTATACCAGGTACACAAACAACTATATATATATATATATATATATATATATATATATATATATATATATATATATATATATATATATATATATATATATAAAATATATAGATATATTCCGCAAACAAATTTGACATTTTGACATTTGGTAAACCGTACTTTTTAGTTTGTAAGGTTTCTATGAAATTGGGATCAAAAGGCATTTACAGGATAAACTAAACATAATGTCATTAATTATTATTTGTAAAGTAAATAATATTTTTCAGTGTTTAGCACACATTAGATATACTGTATTTTAAAAATTGTATAGAATAAATGAATTTCTTAACTTAGTATTAAATACTTTGATTTTATTGGTGGATATGTGAGTGTATGCCAATATATTTTTAACTTTGTTTATTACGTTGTATATTATAATTTTAACATAAAATACTTAAGGGTGGAATTTTCCATGAATAAAATAATTTTGTGTGAATATTGACTTTAAAATATGAGTTATCTGCTTCCAACCAATTATATGCTTAGGATAAACTACAATGTAAATATATTACAAAACATTTGAAGTTTTATTCTATCTCACGAGAATACATTTCAATTTGCATTTTAATTCTATAATGTTCCCAAGAGCATTATAAAATTTACAATAATTGTAAATTTTAATGTAATTGCATTTAAAAAAATAATTTCATTTGCCTAAATTGCTACACCCTATTTCTGTTTTGAAAATTCATGATTCGATATTTATTGGTTGATTACTCTTTCAATTAATTTTGATATTATTTCATGATGAAGTAAAAATTATCTTGCAAGAATATTTGCAATCTTTATATAATATTTTCAAAAAAAGGGTTATTTACGACGTATACATTTGTACTAAATATTAACCGTTTTTAGAATTATTATATTATTATTATTTATTTTTATAGCCTCTGCTTCATATTCATTTTTCGTTATTCATGATTGTTGTATCATTTTGGAGAAGCTCTTACGCGATGTAAACATAAAATATTAGACATCAAATAAATATTATTTGGAAAAAATTAGTTTTAAATTAAAATCACAAGCAACGCTAAATAAAAATGACGTCGTCATAAATCCAATTGAGCAAATCACTTAAATATATTTTTATAATTTATTTGCAATGTGTAATTTTTCATTATTGTATTAGATATAGTGAGAATTAATGTATTACTTTTAAAAACATTACAAAACAATCTATATTAAAATCGTTGAAAACATTTTAACTATGAGTAGTATTATGAGGAACTCATTATTGAAAAATTCAAGGACCGTTCATTAGAATTTCCAATTATTTTGGATTTTTTGTTATAAAAATAATCTAAATTTTAATGCACAAATATGTTTATTTTTTATTTTATCTTTATTCTGCATTGTTATACTTTCTGTTGTAGGCCTTTTTATTGGTATGTATTTATTTTTATATTTTGTTACTACATATGTATCAGAAAGTCGTTTATAAATAACATAACTTTCAACAATATTTAAATAGTATTTTTATAAAGATTTTAATTTTTGAAGAGTAAAATCATTATTTTTTAATATGTTGATTAAATTATTTATATATGATACATAGCTAAATAAAAAAAAACTTTGCGGTTAAAATTGAAGATAAGAAACAAAGTTACTGTTATATTATGTAAAGTATTCTATAAATATATTTTCTTCCTGAAAGAATGATTTTATTTTAAGAACAACTAAATTTTTTCTTTCATCTAATTTACCTGTCTGTTTGCATCAAGTGATTTAATATTAATTTTGCAATGCATAATTTATTAGATTATATTTCCGAAATTCACAATTTATTCTGAATTTATGAAAAGTTTACAGTACAAAATGCATTTATTGGAGTTATTTTTCAATTTGTGAAATTAGTCTTTGTTTTTCTTAGAGGTTATATAAACTAATCACTTTGAAAACGTAAAATAATTTATATTATATATTTATTGTAGAAAATAAAGATTGATTTCGATAACTATTTTTTACACATTACAAATATTTAGAATACATTACTATTCAGAATCCAACAATAAATTTTTTATAAAAAAGAAGTTAAACATTGATGCATCTTATGATGATCTTTTTAAAAGAAACTTATAAATAATGATATATATACAATATATGTTTACTTCTAAAATATTCGTGATTACATAAATATTTGGTTATTGATATAAAAACCTAGTATCAAATTACTGCTTTGATTTCTATATATCACCTCAATAACTAATATTTATAATATTAATGTATTCATATTTATTTCATAAATATCATAAAAATATAAAAGCACTTGCAAGAAAACTGTTAAAAAGTTACTTATATGTTTCTATGACGCAATGATTTTACTAAATATAAAGTTCGATTAGTTTTCACCCTATTCTAAAAGTATATTTTGTTAGCAGAAATTAACCTAGGATAAAATGCATGTTAAGCAGTAACAAATTGAAAGATTTTTCTATAATTAACCAACCATAGGAAATTGAATTTTATGAAGATTTTATACCTGCATTATTACTTAATTATATGGTTATACTTTACTGATTAATTTTAAATTTTCTTTGTTTATTTAAATTTCACAACAAATAATCTTCAAAAATTTGATTTATGTATGTTTAATATCAAATGACATTCTTTGACGGACAAAAATACATCAGACAAAAAACAAACACAAAATAAAAATTCATAGACAAATACTAATTTTTGCTTACAATTTCTGTGACTTATTTTTGATAAATATATGAAAGGATATCCTTTGGTAGAATAGATAAATGAAAAATGAAAAAAAAAACCTTAATCAGATATATTGGTAAAATCAGTAAGTATTTACATTTCCAGTCTATTTTTATATAGTTCCTTCCATTAGTTTACATTAATTTTTCATTACTATGTATTATTTGCATAAAAATAGTTGCTAACATAAGCAACATGTATGTGAATTATTATATGTTTTGCTATTAAAATACTATACAACTCTCTCAAATTGATTTTTAATTCATTCATAATTCCAAAATTACGAGTTATGTTGTCTAAAACAATTATTATGTACCAAAACTTGTCTTATTTCTAAATTTGTGTGAAAATGTAGATTCTGCGACATTAAACGACAAAACGAAGCTGACATTTTTCCATACTAAACTATTTAACTCAACATGACTGCCTCGAAAATATTCGGTTAGGGGAGTAATTTTAAACTTTGTATTTAGCAGGATGCAGAAGAATTATTTTTTTCCATCGTAGTGTAAGTTTAGCGATTATAATTTTGGGAATTTATTCACTTTGGAAGAACCACGTTTACGCATTTATAATTTTCTTTAGATTTTCTTGCATACTTTGATATTATAAAATATGATTTGCTTAAAACTTAAGGTATTTGATATACATATGTGCATATATTTGACGTAATTACTTTTGGAGAAGAAGTTGATATATTAAAAATAAAGATTCCTATTTACTAGAACATTTCTGCTATGATATGAACCATTAAGTGATTTGCAATTTACTATAAATATCAATTAAAATACAAATTATTTTATAAATTTCTTTAAAGTATTCACTAATTGAATTTTGCTTAGGAGTTTGGTTAAAGTGCATATTTATAAAATTCATTACATCATTTAATGGTAGTAATATAACAAAAATCAAATTTATCTTTTATTTTGTTTTAATTTTTGGTTTAGACGTTTTTTGAAATTGAATGATATTTATGCTATTATATGCTTAATGAATATATCAATATACATATATATATATATATATATATATATATATATATATATATATATATATATATATATATATATATATATATATATATATATATATATATATATATATATATATATATATATATATATATATATATATATATATATATATATATATATATATATACGGTATATAAACTACGAAAATTTGTACATATGTAATATTTTAATTTTAATGGATAAAGATATGTAAACACTTGTACTACACTAGTAAAATATTTTATTCCTAAATAATCTGGCTTTGGTTTTAAAAAATTGTGTTCAATCGAAAAAATAAATTTTAAAGGAAAAAATAAACTGGAAATATAATTTTTGCATTGTAAGCATTTAGCTGTAAGTTATAATACAATTTGATCACCATCTTATATTAAAACAAATGGATAAATTAATATGAAATGCTAAATGATTTTCTTAAAAAAATGTTGGTCACTTATGTCTGCTATTTCCTTGGAGTTAGGAAATATCAGATTTTTATGTTTAAAAGCATTTCTGTTACAATTTCCATTGTTCAGAAAATTTCATTAAATTATTCTAAGAAGCAAAATTGCATCATTACGAATTTTCTTCATAAAAATTAATAGCAAATACAAATATTTATACTAAATAAAGCGTAGTGTTAGAAAGTGAGATTGGTCTTCAAATTTTATTGAGTGGTGTATATGCAGTAACCTACTTTGTTAAATTTTACAGAGATAATTTTAGCACCATTTTTCAGTTTTCATCAATCCTTTACGATTCATGCTATAATTATTAATTACATTTTACTCTCTTCATACTCATACTAAGTGTTAACAGAGCTTAAGATATATATTAATTTCTTAGTTAATTAAATTTACAATATCAAAATTATAAGAAATAATGATGAGTTCTCAGAAAAAATAACAATTATATGGTTTTAATCAAATTAAGTCTTCAAAATACGTGATATGTATTTATAGGTAACAATTACTTATTTATTTTTAAAATGAGAAACATTTTAAAATAATACAGAAATGCATTTTATGATACAAAATTTTGTTCCATATTTCATAAGCAAATTTTAGATCATTAATTTTTATATGTCCAAGGAATTTTCTAAACTAATTCGGAGAAAAATATATTTAAATTGACGTACGAATTTCTTAATACTGAAACTTTATTCCGGAATCCATTAATTTAATTGAAACTTCCTGTATGGAGGAGAATTTGCATATTATCCAAAAGTGTCACTTTACAAAAGGATAGACTAAGTAACACATCAGCTGAAAGTGCAGAACGCTCATTGACTTTCCATTGACTGAAAGGCGTTTGAAAATAAATTGATAATCGATTATGGTTCCTTATAATGTGCTCAGTAAGAAATTAACTCTTTTGTTTGTTCTAAAGAAAGTCAAATCTCTAAAGAGTAATTAAAGTTTAGAAATTTTTTCGGAGAAGTCTATTTCCTGCCCTTAGTTTAGGAAAAACCTTTTCATAGATAACATTTAGCGTTTCACATCATCTTATAATATGTACGTGAAAACTCTTAATTTAATTATGTTTTCTTAGTATTGATTAAGTCTTGCCTAAGATTTTCCTATTTTATTCGTTGGTATATAAATTTAATATAATTTTAGTAAAGGTATACATTTGAAGCAAATACATATTACTTAAAATAAGTCAAATTAAGAATTGGAAATTTATGGAAGAATTAAAACTATATGGCTTTAAAAAGCGCAGTAATTTGATATGCTTGAAAATCATCAGGATATGAGTCCAAAACCCTAGAAAATAATCACCACAAATGTATATATTAATACCAGAAAAACAATCACTAAGCTAAGACCAAAAGAAATTAAAATATAAAATAACTGTTATGAAAGTTAAAATAACACTAAATTTAACATCATTTAATTTACAGTCTATTAATAGAAGCTTATCTCATGGGGTTTTATTATCTTAGTCTTTCCCGATAGATTATCTTCAAAATAGTTAGCAAATATGTTGTAGCAAGAAAGCAAATTATTTTAACTACTTTTTAAATGAAATATAATTTAAACTTCCCAACTTTTTTATCATTTCTTGAAAAACAATATCCCAAGTCATGACAGCATGCAGGAAAAAGAAATGCAGTGAAAGTGATTGACAAGTATTGAAGCTTATTGTAATGTCTAAAAAAAAACTGTAGCAAAAATGACGCCAAAATACAATCAAAATCTGGATTTTCCAGTGCCAATGATTACAGATTGAAAACACTTTCCTAAGCAGGACGTTAAGATTGAGCTAAAACTCGTGTATTTCTACTGGACCATTAGTAAACTTGAAGAAATCACTAGAGAAAGGTAAAGAGAAATTTTAGACAACACTGGTTAAATCCTATGATAGAAATTCTTTTTCCTGTAGAAGATAAAATTTTACAGGATGATAATGCACCTATATAATATGTAGGACTTGTCCATTTATTGTTTGATGAATAAAAGATGAAGCTAGAAATCTACCATGTTCCCCATGATTATCCGACGTCTATATAAAGAGCTATTATAGAGTGGTCAATATGCAGTCAATAATCTCCACCCATATCTCTTCCAGAATGTCTTTAACATATCTTCAAGAATGGTACAATGTTCCTCAACTGAATATTTGAAAAGTTAATAAATTTATTACTTGGCAAAGAAGTCATATTATATGCCAAAGTAAGCTTTAAGCCGTACTAATAAAGGATTCTTCAAAATAAAGGCGTTTCCTTTACTTTGATAAATAACAGTACCAGTCACATATTATGACTTTGTGATTAATGGAAATTCAACATATGTTGGAGTTGTATCATTAGTTTGTCAAAAATTATATGATTCTTATGTGTGGTGCCGTATTTATTAACAGCTATAATCATTCTTGAAACAATGATTTTCACATCACGAAACAATAATCATGTATTAGATTCATGAGAAATTTTAGTAGCAAACTTTTATGTATGGCATAGTATTAAGCTGTTATCCATATTTTTTTTATCCTGTAAGAATGTTTAGAGTTAAGACGTTGATTAAAAGAACAAGAAGGTTGCGATTAGCATAAGGGGTAATTATATCTGTGAACGTAATTTATTTGTAATCAATGTTTTGCATTAACGATGCATCGTATACGTAATAATAATTTACTTGAGACTTCACACTATCTTTTGAACTGTAAAGGTTTTGTTCTAAAATCGGCTAAATTTTGAGGCATAATTTTTAAAAAAAATTGCTTTCAAAAAATCAATTTTGTATATTTTTAAAAAAATAAGTTTAATTACATCAGTAAATATTTTTATTTGCCGGCCGATGGCTCAGTGGTTAGCGCTTTTGATTACTGACATGTGGGTCCCAGGTTCGAATCCCGGTTCGGGCATGGATGTTACTTTCTTTCTCTGTTCTCTCTCTGTTTCTCTGTCCTTTCTTCCGTGATTATATATGAATGTGGCCCACCCTGTAAACGGATTTGTGGTAATATGGCACGGACAACTTACTCACCTCCGTGACTTGGTTCACAGGTGCCCGCTGGGTAACAACAACAAATGAGTAGCAATATCTGGCCTTGATGTGGCATAGGGTTCGTCAACCAAGTGGCCACAGTTGGAAAATAAATTTTTTTTATTAACATCTCAGTATTTATTTTTCAATTACATGTATATATTATAGATTTTACATTGAAATCGATATAATAATTCTCTTATATTTGGACATGTTTAAAATTTTATATAATATTTTGAATTTGGAATTCTTAATATTATAAATAATTATGTTTTAATTAAGTAACCATTTATATTAAAGTAGTTAAAATAATGCATGCCTATAAATGTATAACTATTAAACTTAAATATCTGATTTTGGATAAGAATAAAAACTTGGGTCTATCATTTTAAAATTTCAGATATTTTTAAGTAAGATATTTGCCAAAAATAAATATTTCACATTTCATTAATATTTCTCATTTCAAAATAAATAAAGTTTTTATGGAAAAAAATGCATTTTTCTTTCTACATCTAATATAATTTTCATTAAAAACCAACTTTTATATTTTGATTTTAAATAATATTTTGCAAAAACTGTTTTTCTTTAATTTTGAATCACGATTTTTATATTTAATTTAATATTCATCACTTGCTTACAAAGAAAAACATTAGAACTTGAATTAATCATTTTTTTATAGAATTTTCGATAGAAATATTACTTCTCATAATTTCTGAAGAGTTCACACTTTTATTTGAATAGTATATTAGAATAAATATTGCCGGAATATAAATTATAAATAATATGCAATATTAATAAATTATTTGAACTGTTTAAAAAAGATCTTATTAAGAAGTTTATGTGTATAAAACAAATTCATTTTAATTAAATGCGTTGAAATTTCAAATATAGTGTGGTTGAGGGACATTAATAAGTACATCACAAGTTGAAAATAATTCAGTTTTTTTCCGCTTGATCGTAATACTATAATCTTTCAAATTTTAATAAATTTCAATAATATCAATCATTGTCTTTAGTTTATCGTCGCGAATGTTTTTTTAAATAAATTCATCGTGTTTTAATTAAGTAACCATTTATACTAAAATTAATTAAATTAAAACATGCCTTACCCATTAAAATACTTTAACTTATTCGCCTCCTGCTAAAAGTGATTAGTTGAGATTTAGAAGTCTTAACGTACAGAGACAAAATACATTAAATACATTTACAAATCACCAATCACACTCGGCACCATATTAACCTTGAACAAACATTTACATGTATATTAAATAGCACAAACGAAACCCCCAATCTTCAGTGGACTAATTTTCTGCAACGAACTATTTTCGAAATAACTTCCCGACGTCGGTTCGCAGAGAGTGGGACTCAAACATACATCACTCATCCTCAGAACTCTTCCAAGCATTTAATATTAACAAAGCAACTATTCCCAGTAGCTGCAGCAGTTGAAAACAATATTGTGCGCCTGGTTTTGACGCAAAGGAATCCAACGCTTACTCGTAACATGGACTGTGAATTATTATTCGTTATTACTCGTATGGAGAACACGAGTTCACAATGTTAAGAATTTCCCTTGACAAATTTCCTCTGCCGCAGTTTGTTTCAAGTGACTGCGTTGCAGATCATTAATATAAATTTACCACGGATACACTACCCGGTAGTCCGTGTTCCGCTCTTTGTTTAAGTTCCAAACTTCCTTCCCCGTTCAAGACAATGGACATATAAGTTACTGGGACTCAATATTGCTGGGCCGACTCACTTGCATAATGCGCTCTGGGGAAAATTAGATTTATTGACCTTAGTTCAGGGAAGATATATACATCTGAAGCTTGTTGTCGCATTTTCGGTTTTTCTTGAAACTCAAATTTAAAGAGGAAAAATGAGTAAGAAACATTAACGTAAAGATTTCATCCTTTATCATTTATTTCATTGTATTGTACTTCTCTTCCTGTTGAAATGAGAAGAAAAACAAAACTATTTTAAAGTCATATTAAACACAACAAGTTATGAGTTACTTAAAGTATTGTACACATAGGATTGCATTTGAAACATTAAAATGAGATATTGCTGCCTTTTATCCATAATTGAGAAGTTAAAAGCAAAATATTATTTAAAAATCTAACTACAAAAAATATAATTAAGTGATAATATTATTTAGAAAATGAATCGAGATTTTTCTTCGTATTGAAAATTAGACATTATTTACTTTTCAAAGTCCTTGAATTATTATATCCATGAATTATATTCAAACATAGATGCATAGGTTGGGTACAAGATTCATAGACGTATAAGCCTTTTATAACATTGAAAACATATTTGATATCTGTATAAAATTTGCAATATCATTTTAAGTATATTTTACTTTCCGTTATTTATTTTCTGTATTATATATTAAAAATTTTATTTCCTTCGCTAAAAATAATGTTAAAATGCATAGAGTCTTTATTTTAATATTTAAATTAAGCTCAAAAAATCTTAAAATTTTCCTAGCAGAAAATATATCTAATTGAACTCATATATTGAAAGTAATGGAATTTTTGTTTTATTTTTGTGTTTTAACGTTTAAATATTAGTTATTGATAAAAACATAAATTGTAATTTTAATAGTTGTAGATTATATTAAGAATTGTGGTTTATATTTGTTTACAGTGCAGCCCAATATCATTGAAATAAACGTAAAAATTTTTTTAAATCTAAATTCTACAAACTTCAAATCTAAATTCACATGTTACTCTTAAGGGTATTATTAAAATCATAAAAAATAACACGAGCACTTATTCTTATGTTTCAATTTTATAAATTATTTCATTTGTCTGAAGTTCATACGTGGTACTCAGTTACATTACAGTTCAAAATAACAGCAAAAGAATTATGTGTATTTAAAAATTAAAATTCTACTTTAATGATTTATTTTTAAGCATTTTTTACCATACCAAAAAATTATACTGCAAGTTTATATATTTTTAAAAGAAATGTTTGCAAAATTCTGCAGAAAATGTTTAAAATATTATGTGGCTATATAATGTGTTTTAAATTTTATTTTTATGGGTGAATAAGCTTATTTTGATGTTCCTCAAATTGCATTCACACAGATAAAAAATCTAGATTTATTAATTAGAATGTTTCGATGAATTATATAAAAAATAGTACCCTTACTCACAAAATATCTGCATTATAATATTTTAAGACTAGCTTGTTCTTTTGAGAAATATTAGAGCAAAAATTTTTTTTTTTTGAATTCATTTAAGAAACTGAAAAATTTGCACAAAAGACATCATGTAGTAACAGAAAGTAATATTTATTGAAATAACTTTTCTTAGAATTTTTTTTTCCAATTTGTTATATTTTAGTGTTGTATATGAACAATGTCAAAATAAGAAAATTTGCTTGAGTGAGAGCACAAAATATATTTATTCTCATTAAACAAACATATTTAATCGCATTCATAAAATAAACAGTTTTTCCTGTAGAAGCATTTATTAATAATAGATTTATTTTCTATTAGTTAAAGAAAAAAGTAAACATTTTAAAGTTAATTTTTTATTGCAAAAATAATACTGTATTTGCAGTTTAACATTTTCTATATTAAAATTGGTCATGAATGGATATTTCTTTTGATTTTAATTTTCCGTTACATTTCTTGTGATTTTTTTAATCGTCACACTTTTTGCTGATTTATTATACAAGTTGTATGATAATTATGAAGGAATAGTATCCAGTTCAGAATGTAGAATTCGATTATAAACGATAGAATACTATATGATAAATAAAATTCGTTTTTATATTGTTAGTGTTACTTTGATTTGAGTACATTCCTATAATTTGTTACAAACTGATTTATAATGAAAACACCTAGAATGTAGTAGAAAAGAAAAATCTAATGGAAGCACAAAGAATAATATTTATTACGCATTCTTTTTTCACATACTTAAACTACAACTTAAATTTAACAGAAATATTTTGCAAAACCTAAAACTTATTTTTTATATATGTGTAATAAATATTCAAATATAGTTTTTCACCGATTCATATACTTAAAGGAAACCATCTTTCTGAAAACATACGTGGAATAACGTGGCATAATTAAGACGTATTGAAAAATACATAATCTGTATTTACGTTAAGGAGATTTATCTATAGGATGCATTAAAAAGAGGCATTAAAGATATTAATACATGAACGCGCATTTGAGTTGTATATTCAAATATAAAATAAAAAATCGCAGCTTTATGTATCCCACGCGTGATGTAAAATGTTTCAATAAACCTGAAATAACACTTTTTCCATAAATACTGCAATAAAGGAACAGACATTGGTGCATCTGCAAAATTTAATTATTTATTTCCATTGCTGTGTACATATTTCTGGAACACTTCCGTGTATCTAAATATTTCTTATGTTTCTTCTCTCGCATTATTTCCTTTCTTAGCGCATAGAAAATATTTTTTTTCTCAAATTATATTTAGAATATTGCTCTTACACATTTTTTTTATCTTATCGAAGTCAGATATATAAAGGAAAAAATGAAAATTGGTATCATGCACCAAAGCCAGAGTTTCAAATAAATCCTGAGAAAAAAATGAAACGTTCCAAAAGTCCCAAAAGACGTGCTTCGTTTGCCCGACTCTTGTCAAATAAAACTTTTGAGAGAGTGATAAAAAAGTTCTCCGAACCAATAATGTACGGATGGGGAATAATAAGGAAAAATGTATGAAAAATAATAATTTCTACGCTTTTTAACAAATTCCTCTCTCCTTCCGAGAACTTCTACTGAAGTTTCAAAACAACTTTTCTGCCGAATAAGTGAAAACTATTTCGAGAGGTAGAGAAAAATGAATTAAAAGATAGGGAGTGTTTGGAAAAAAAATGGCTGTACTAGGCCAATTGCCGGTTTTAACAAGTACTTCAAAACTGCCAATGCTAAAATTTAACTGAAATCTTTTTTTCGTATTTATAGGGAAAAGAATCAACCTTACACGACCAGAAATAAAATTTTATTTTTTTAAATAATGATAAATTAAATTTGTTCCTGAAACTCTTAAAAATTATAATACAATGCATATTGCTTTAGAATTGATTAAATTTATGAATACATTTTTGATATAATTTTTTTATTTAAGTTTATATAAAATAAAGGAATCATAGCTATTTTATATTTTTTAATATAAGCAAGATTAAGACATTATTTAACATTAACAAAAGTTCGAGATGAAATGTAAGAACTTTAAATTAATACATTTTGTGACTAATCCTTATCACATTATTTTTATTTTAGAACTCGTGTATTGGATTGAATTTTTTACTGATTAAAGAATATCAAATGACATTATTTAAATAGTTATTTTATGTACAAGTTGTTTTAACAAATTATATTCCAACAATAATTATAATATTAAAAATATTTAACTCAAATATGTAATAAAATGCTTAAAATTAGTTTTTTGCTGAAACAGGTGAACACACATTTATTACAAACTAATAAACAATAAAATGTTTATTGCATTATTTTTATTACTGAAATTATACTATTGACTACAAAAATAGAGTTTGTTGAAGAAAAAATTAGAAATCCTAAATTTCTAATATGCAATTATTTTCTTAAATTTTAAAATAAGCAAGATATTTTAGCTAATTCTATAAATACTCAATAATATATCCTAAATATAGCTATATACAAATACAGTGATATTTAGTTATGATTTTCTAATTACTTTAAGTGGCTTAGGAAAATGGGTTCAGAAAACCATTTAGTGTAAAATATTTGAACATTGATATACATATATGTGAAGAATAAAAAATATAAAATATCCTACAATATTCATTACATGACACTCCAATAATTTCAGCATTTGAACTCTGTTTTGTCATTGGAAATCAGATTAGTTCACAGAGGAATGATTTAAAGACCTCCTTAAAAAAGAGCACACAAAAGTTCCTGCAGCGTCAAAGTCGGCTTCAAACGGGGCTTCTTTCCCAATTTACATATCTCAAAGAAGCTCTGCATTTTGCCGATTGAAAAACTTTTGGCATAGCATCAAGTCCTTCGTTCTTTTTTATTTCTTTTCAAGAGTTTTGTTCGATTCAAAGTAGGACATTTTGGTGAAGGGAATCTACATTTAACTTAATCTGTAGAACTGAAAACGTCGATTGAAACACAGTTGCCAGGAGATTTAAGATTTTTTTTTTTTTTACATAATTTACATAAGCGCTTTATACTTTAAGGAAAAATTATTCAAAAATTAAACTTTTTCTTAATTACATTTAAATAAAGCTAATAAATATTTTTTCTTAAAGTCTTACCTATTTTTATTATAATAGCGTTCTATTGATGAATGCCATTTATCAATTTTTGTGAATACATACAATCTTATTTAGTTTCTCACATTTCTGTTATAAACATATAAGTGATGATGTGAGTAATTAGAAAATTTGGTTGAAATTTGGAATTTGCATTTGCGGTTTCCTTATAAACAATTAGAAAATTTAATTTTTAACCTTCGTTCAATTGTTGTTTAAACTGTTCAAGCTTCACCATATTTTTAATTTAAGCTCACAAGCATACCTTGAATATTAATTTCAAAAATATTTTTATATAACAATTTTGAAAATTTAGTTGCGTTTGTTGGAATTTTATCTTAAATATTAGACAATATTTTAAATTTACTTTATTTAGTTTTTAGTTGCATGTGTTAAATTAGTTTAAGTTTGAGTAAATTTTTGTATTTTTAAATTATCAGGTAACCAGAAAGTTTTAGATATGATAAATTACAAATGATAATATTCACACCTACATATATTAGCATAAAGGTTTTCGAAATTCTCAGACAGATGATTTATAAAAACTTGCTGAAGAGGAGGTTTCATAGATTTCAATTTATTTTGTGAATCCAAAAAATGTTTAACAATGACTATAAAAAGAATGTGATTAGAGCATATTTGTTATATGAATACAAACTGGGCACAAACTCCACTAAGGAATACCAAAAATATGCTTGGCATTCGGAGATGCTGCATTAATTGAATTTACCAATCAAAGGTGGCATCTCAAAGTCCAATCGGGTGTAAATCGCTTGAAGATGAATCTTGTTTGGATGCACCATCAGTCTTAAATGATGATAATTTGAAATTTCAATCGAAAAAGACAATTCTTAAGGGTATCAGCAATTAAATACCTGTTATCTGAAAAATAGTTGATGCTATATGTATTGCTACATCAGCTGATATTGTCCACTACTAGATATTTTAATGTGTCTGATGTCTGCATGCAATTACTAGAACACATGCAAGATTTATTGCTTCAGAAACAGCATAGATGAACAGGAAAAAGGTTCGGTTCTTTAGTACAACGCAAGACCGCCCAGCTCAAATGTGACTCCGAATGCTATTACTGCTCAGCAATGGAAACATTTTCCTCATTTCCTTAATTCTCTAGACATTGCCCCAAAAGATTGTCACTTATTCGATACGCTAAATGATTCACATGAAAATGAGACTTTTACGTGATACTGAAAATATCAAAATTGAAAAGGTACATTTTTTGCTTGGGAAGACTAGGCATTTTATCACAAAAGTATACATGAGCTTCGATCATTCTTGGACAAAGTTGTCGCATGCAGTAGAAATTAATTCCATGAATATAACCTGTCATACCATACCAGAACAATGTCTGGAATTTTTATGTCATATAGGGATAATATTTTTCGTGTGACCTTATACATTCTTTAATCTTAATTTAAGAATATAACTTCTGCACCCTGTTGATTGCCTAATGTTCTGTAATTTTAAATGCAGTTTTATTACAGTTTTCAGAAAATGAAACTTTAATTATTCATTAATCTATTTAAAAACATGTACTTTTAGATGTAAAAAATGTATTTTGTGTGTTAAGAAAAGATATAAATAATATAAACTTCACAATTGAGGATTCTTTAATTGGGTTTGTTTTTTACGACAGAGATCTTCAAATTATTTCAGATTTTTTAGAAAGGAAACACACATAAATAAAGGTAAAATATTTAATTCTTCATCTTTATAAAGTGATACATCGTATTAATCATTTAAATGTTTGTGGTTATATTTTAATTGAAAAAACAAAACATCATTTTTCCAACTAAATATGATGGAAGTATTTT